>MTQE01000390.1:11760159-11788235 GCA_014337955.1 Aspidoscelis marmoratus
GATAAGTAAATACCCAGTCTTGGAGAACTGGATGGCATACATTCCCCCCCGCCCCCCAAAAGGCATTTTAAGGATTTCCATTTTGATTTTCTCATATATAAAGCTGCCGCCTCTGGGATCCTGAGTGAAAAGCACATTATTAGACATTTGCTTCCAGGAGCTAAGAAAAGAAACAGGCCTGCAGCCTCAAATTCAGGCTCATCCTCCCAATTCAGGGATGTTGCTGCTCTCTTTGTGTATAATATTTATAGGAATATAACGTGCGTGTCCAAATACTCACTGTTTCACCAGATGGGAAGTGAATTGTTTTAGGGGCCTGTTTGTTGAGAAATTTGTTCAGTAAACGTATGTTTGCAAATGTTCCTCTTGCCATAACAGCGTCATTGCCGCGGCGTGAGCCATATGAGTTGAAATCTCTAGGAGTTAGGCTGGTGATAGGAAAAAAGAACTTTTCATTTCTAAAAATTAGATGCTTCTTCACTACACCAAAAAGGTCCTGGAAAACCATTCTTCATATTTTATTTCAAACTCTGAATGCATCTTTCATCTTTCCATCCAGAGCAGCCATTCTACCAGAAGGCTGAAGGAGAGGAAGGGCCTGTTGCACTTACTGGTTTGCTTGTTTGTTTACATTTTTATCTGGTTGGGGCAGTTCCATCTGCTCCCTGGTTAGGCCCATCTGCATTCTGCTGCTGGTGCCCCGGAGTGGGCTAACCCTTCCCTGGAACAACCCAACTTTTTATCAGTCCACAGCTTGACTAGGAGCATCTGCATTGCTCCTGAGAAGGTGGTTTCACATCCTCTTCTGGGTCGTGGCACTGCAAATGGGTGTGGTGTTGCAACTGCAGCTGTGCTGCTATGCACAGCATCCAGATCTCCATGGTAACATCTGAGGACATGCCAGATATCGCCATGGCAATCTGGGGCCTATTTGCACTCAGGCCTCTGGTATGCAATTATGACAGCTCTGTCACACGTTCTATATCAGAGCTGTCCTAATTGCATACCAGAGGCCTAAGTACGAATGGGCCCCTGCTCTTCCCATTCTTACTTTGAATGCTGGTGGCCCAATATAGGGCTTTTCCAGCACTTGAAGTGTGAATAGCTGCCACCACTGGGGTTTCTCTTTGGATTGTAAGCCTAAGTGCAAGAAATCATCTAGTATTCTATGTAGTAACTAAGTCACTCCAAAGCTTAACAGTAAGATTAAATAAATCAATAAAATAGTGTGATGCCTGGCATGCTGAGATGGCATGTAGCTCCTGAGACTCAGTGTGTTGGATTTTGCATATGTCTATAAGCTACAATTAACGAGGAAGTCTTCACTTCAATTAACTGTGGCTTCCTGTGTTGTCCAAACTTCAAAGCCACAAATTAACAGTTTCAGAATAAGCTAATATTCTGAAGCCAGTTTTAAATTATCCTTTTCCTAGCTCATGTAAATGGGAAACCACAATTAATGGGAGAGTCCTGAGTTAATTGTGACAGTTACTTGGAAAGCAAAAGCAAAACCAAAAACCTTATTTAGTAATTTGGATTATCCAAATGTGATAATTATCTAAGCCAAGAGTAACTGAGCTAGTGCTTTCCAAGTATCACTAGTCTTCGACTTTAATCATTCCTGACCGTTCAACCAGAGCTGGAAAAGTGCAGTTGCAAAAGTGCAGTATGCTTACTGTGCAGAGATGATCAGCCATCCTGACTTGAAAGGCAGCTCTGTAGCATCCCTGTAGGAGCTGCAAGGGCTGAGTCGGCACGCGCTGTCATGCGGGTTGAGACAGCCAATCAGTTTTGAGCTGCCCTTCTCATCTTTGCCGTTCTCACTGTCCTGCCTGCACTGAAGGAAACTTTGGGTTTTGTTTATACTGTACAGCAAGTGTCCTTAATCCAGCATTAAGGTAAGTGTGCGGTCCTGACTGGATAATGTGACACCATGACAATCCATCCATCATCGTGTGTGACACCTTGATCGGGACTGTGTATTCCACTGCACAATATAAACATGTCTGGATGCAGGCTGTTTGGCAGACATTAATGACCACAAGGTTTAGGTTAGTTAATTGCATTTGAAAGGAAATCAAGTTCATTAGGAAAAAAAAAATCTGCTCAGGAGGAAGCATGATGACCAACAGATTTGCTTGGAAAAGGTAAGGAAAGCACCAAACAGGTCAGTACAAGGTGATTCAGTTAATCATAAAGGTGCCAAATCATTTCTACTACCCGTCCTGGGCCACCAGTTAGAGTCTACTCTGGTCCACTTCTTCAGCTGCACGCTCAAGAATTCCCTTTAAGTTTCAAGAGCAACAGCAGAACCACCACTACCACTGCTTGGACCTTTCTGAAGTAAAGCTCTTAGGAAATACGGGAAGTATTGTATAGTGCAGATAGACAAATTGTTTTGTCTTGTAGCAGAGAGTGGATTGCAATGCTTTAGATTTGGAGCACCATAGAGAAGGTAGGTGGGCATCATTGCCCTTTCTGCACTGTGCCTTATTTTAAATTATATCTCAGAATAGGGACCTGACGCCCTTATTCAAGTGCAGACTACAGCAGTTCCCAGGGAGGACTGGTGCTGATATCAAGAAATAATCCAGAATAAAGCTCAGTGTAGAAAGGACCCATGTTTCCGAACCATTTCTAATTACCGCTTTCTAGCAGAGAATGTTTGAAGGGGGATTGGGCAGACTGGTGTGTGAACACAATCCCACCTCAGACTGGTGTGTGAACACAATCCCACCTCAGACTGGTGTGTGAACACAATCCCACCTCAAAGCTTTCTCAGAAACCACCTCAAAGATGCCTCAGAGATTTTTATTTATTTTTTATTGCTGTGTCTGGTTACAGCCTTGGTTTGCACAATGAGGTTATCATCTGAACAGCCAGAAATTTCCTAATCCTATTCTATGGTGTGCTATAGGAATACTAAGGAATTGCAAGTACAGATATCTCTGTGCCGGACACATAAAAATAACTGAAAATAGTAATTTTGTCCTTCACTCACCCTCTGCTGGTTAAGTAGCGGGCTGCTGGGCTGTTTCTTGCTATATTCCCAGCGGGAGATATATGGTCAGTAGTCACAGAATCACCAAGATTAAGTAGGACGTAAGCATCAACTATGGATTTAGGAGTTTGGAGCTCCAAAGCCTGCAAGAATGTCACACAAATATATATATAAAATGAAGATAACCAGACATGAAAAAATACAAATGAACTGGTGTATAGATAACTCTGTAGGAATGAGCACAAAACAAGCAGTTGGCCCTCAGCTACGAACCGAAAGGAAAACACTTAATATTGTTCATTAGAGTCTTCAGTTTATTTTTTTTTTTAATGAAGACTTCATTTATTTCTAACATTATTTAATTTAGAATTTTTAGGTTACCTACCTAACACTTCCACAGAACAAGCAGGTAATGAAGAACAGGGATAGATAGATGGCTAGATGATAGATGGTGGATGGATGGAAGCAAAGCTTTAAACCAGTGGTTCTTAACCTGGGGGTCGGGACCCCTTTGGGGGTTGAACTACCCTTTCAGAGGGGTCACGACGAGTCTCCCACCACCCTTCCCTCCCACCTCCCAGCTGCTCCGCCCCCATGGTTGGGGGTCTCCACAACATGAGGAACTCCATTAAGGGGTCGCAGCATTAGGAAGGTTGAGAACCACTGCTTTAAACAAAATAACCAAACCATTCACACTTTTATCCCAATGGCCAATGTAATATAAGGAATTCCACAAGCATGATTAGTGCATTAGGAACTTGTCATTGGGGGTGGGTCACTTGCCTGTCCCTCCTTTCACTTATGAACACTCCTGCTCATATTTCCTAATTGCAAGCAAATGTTTCTAGTTCTGCAGACCCCCATTCATTTTGGTCACGTGACAGAGTGAGAGGAATAGACTTGCAACCTACTCATACTTTGCATCTTAAGATTTGTGTTTGGTGTTCACATTTTGTCAGGAACTATTTATACAAACCGCTTCCTTTATATGGTTTATATTTTTCTGAAAGTACCACTTAAAGGCCTCTTTTATCTCATACAGTCAATCTTCTATTTCAATGATGTGATTTACATGAAGGAAGCTTTTCAGCAGCTCATGCAGATGTTTCCCATCCATGTAACTATTCTGATGGGAATATAAACTTCACTTCATCATCAGATCACCGCATAGGGTGCATGCATCAGCTTTGATGATGCCTACTGCTAGAATGTGGTCCCTAAAGTGTTGTTGGAAGATAAAAACAACCCACAGTAGGCAAGGGCACAAAACTTTTCTCTGAAGTTTGGTCTGTCTGAAACCAAACCACATCTATGGATGGGCCAGCCTGTAAGGAACCTCGGACCACTAGTCTGATTCTATGAACAGGTCCAGAGATTCATGATCTTATTTGTTGGATCCTTCCCGCATTGCATAATCAGAACCCTTTCTTATTGCTTCCCTGCGCTAACAATCACATCTGCAGTCTCCATTACTGAGTTCATGGCCCCCAAGATCATATCCATGGCCTCTTTTCGCTTTTTGTTCCCCATCTTTCAAGTGGGCTTGGCTGGGTTGCTGCACTAGTCAAATGATCCTTCAGCAGGCCAATCAGCTTGTCTTCTGGGATTCCTAGGCCTTGTGAAATGGAGAAACACAGAACCTCCCAACAGGCCAAATATATGAGCATGTGTGAATATATGGCCAATCATGTCTTAGCCATACTTGAGCTGCTGGGAGGACCATGTTCTCCATTCTAGAAGACCAAAAAGCCAGGAAAGCGGGCAGGTGGGCCTCCCAAAGAATTATTTGACCTGTGTGCAGAGATTCAGCTCAGCCCACCTGGAAGAAGTAATTGGGGATTGCACAGAGGTAATTGGGGAATCCAAATAAGCAACCAGTGGTGGCCAGTGGGGAAATGAGTTGATGAACTGTTAGAACCCCTGATGGTTCAATTCAGTAATGAACTGGAGCCTCAAACGTTTGGGGGTTTAGTTTGATCTCAGATACCTCAACCTCCCTGTTTTATGTCAAACCAGTTCTAAACAAGAACTGGTTTGACAAATTCCTAGCTCACAGGCCTACAAAGTTTAACAGCCACTATGTGGAGTTGAGATCTGAATATACCTTAATTAAAAAGGAAGGAGGCAAGGAAGGAAGATTCATTTCTTGAGCTTTAATAGGCTTAATGTTGTCACTCCAAGCAAGCTGGAGAAATGCAGAGTGGGAAGCAGCTAGAAAATCTATACCCAAAAAAGAAAAGTAGAAGTAGATGTGCACTTACCAAATTTTCAAAAAATGGAGGAGATTTGATGTACGTAGATTTTGGATTCCAAGCATATAGTTTATCAGATGAAACTTCAAGAGCATTCCAAGATTTGTTTACTGTCTAAAAAAAGAAAGTAGAACTGGCACAGAAAGAATAACAACATTCACTACTTTGAGCTGTTTGTCTTCTTGGAAGGAACGTGGGAGATAAATTCAATGCAATAAATTTCCTGCTTCCAACCAGTGGATATGGCACATGCTGTTTCTGCCCTTGCACAGGGGAGAGTGGTCCAGCTGAAACTGCTCTGGCTGGAGCAGTCCACCAGAAAACGGCTGCCCACACCTGGACAGCCTCTTCCAGGACAGGCCCCATGTAAGCAGTGCAGCCTGATGTGAGAGCTCCGATAAGGACCCATTTTGGCAGTGCAATTCGGCATGTCGCTGAAATGGGATTCCCTGCTGGTAAATACATAAGAAGAGGTCTCCTGGTATCCCAACTGGACCATGCTGCATCCAATGTGGACACAATGTGTTAGCAGGGAGCCAGGTCTCCCTAGTCCACAACAGTATGCAGAAAAGTGAAGACCAGAAGGCGACTAGCTCCCATGCTGGACTGCTCCCAAAGTACATGTAGAAACGTCCATGTTAGGTTTCCAAAAAAACACTGTAAATGTCAAAACTATTCAATTTGAGCCTGACTTGCATCCTGCTTGTCCCACAAAAGACTGCAAGCTTTCTGAGCCAAAAGTGATTCACAAATAGGGGTGTGCACAAACATTCGAAACATACGAAATTCAGTTGAATTCGTTCAAATTTGGACATTTGAATTCAAACTGAATGTCTATATATTTGAATTTAATCTTTTGAACAAACGTCAAATTTTTGAATCTATTCGTTCAAATTATTTGGACATCCATATGTGTCCGGGTATGTATATGAAACGTACTTGCATATACGGATCTTTCCCGCATCTGTACGGATCCGTACGGGATGAAAATGGGATGTGTAATGATATATATGGGCACATACGAATGTTGTCAACATTCATATGTGCAAATACGAATAGAAATTCAAACGAATAGATTCAAATCTATTCAAATCGAATTTGAATACATTAGAATTTTAAAGATGAGAATTTTCAGAGATTCGATTCGAATCTAATCAAATCCTGAAAACTGCATTCATGCGCACCCCTACTCACAAATAAGTGGGATTCCATCTAATAAACAACAAGGAAGCGTACCATATTTCTATTTATGAATAATCAAAACTCACAAGTGGAAAAACCATGGATATTAGGAGCTTAATGTACAGTAATGAACAGCAACCTGCTCAGAAGTGGCACATACACTACAAATACACTCCACACTAATCAAATACTGTAAAATAAAATTTAGGACTCAGAACATCAAATTTCTGCGAATTGTTGTTTTCTGCCCATTTGAGTTGCACAAACTTCCACTTCCTACAATTCTGTGCAGCTAACGTGAGGAGGAGACATGAAATCCTGCCCATCTTGTTCATCCACATTCTTGGATTCTGAAATTTTAGGAATCAAAGTCCCCTACTATTTTAAGCAAATCTTCACAGTCGTAAATTTGGAAAACTTTGTAAAAGCATTATAGGGAGATAAAACCTCCAATATTGCAACTCCTGCTGTCATAGATAACTACCACCAAGGTGAAACATTCCATTTACAGCAAAAATCACTGGAAGCACTAGTGCAACATTTGTTAACTAATGGGAATTTCTATTAAATAGGAAGCCAATTAAAATCAGATTAAAAAGCATATGATGTTCAAGAAAGAAGCAATGGATCTTAATAACTTATGTTGAGGCCAAAAAGAGTAAACAGAGAAATCAATGTGTCAGCATAAATCATTACCTCTATTTTTTGGTAGACCTCCTTAAACATTCCTGGAATCACATACTGACGTTCAACAGCTTGGATCTCATTTCTTAGGGGCCAAATATCTCTCAGAAAGATCTTCTTTCCCGCTGCATTAATGCCTGGAGTAAAATAAACAGCCAAAACCTAATGCATGGAGTAAAATAAGCAGCCAAACAAACATCACAGTTGCAGACTTATATAAGAACTGCCATAATCTTAATAAAGATACAGAGGGCACTTAGCACATGGAAGACCCAAAACTGAAACTCCCTTTGATTCAGCCTACATTCATTTTTTTAAATTTATTTCATTTGTTTGTGCACTTACAATTCACATACTTGAGGCAGCTAACAAAAGTCAGTCTAAACATTAAAACAATTTTTCAAAAGTAAACTCATCATCTCAGTTTCACTTCAAATGTAGCATGTAGAATCACAGAATCATAGAATCAGAGAGTTGGAAGGACCTCTAGGGTCATCAAGTCCAACCCCTGCCCAATGCAGGATTACTTATACCATCCCATGCAGATGCAGGTCCAGCCTCTGCTTGAAGACCTCCAGTAAAGGGAGCTCACTACCTCCTGTGGCAACCTATTCCATTGACTAATTGCCCTCAGTGTCAGGAAGTTTTTCCTAATATCTAATCTGTATTGAATCCCTTGAAGTTTCATACCATTGTTTCTAGTCTTCCCATCTTCTGCAAGTGAGAATAGGGACTATCCCTCTGCACTGTGACAGCCCTTCAGATACTTGAAGACCGTGATCATGTCTCTTCTAAGTCTTTTCTTCTGTAGGCTAAACATTCCCAGATCCTTCAACCTTTCCTTGTAGGACGTGGTTTCCAGACCGTGAACCATCTTAATAGCCCTTCTTTGGACTTGCTGTAGTTTGTCAATGTCTTTTTAAAACTGTGGTGCCCAGAACTGGGCACAGCACTCTAGATTTGGTCTGACCAAGGTAAAGAAGAATAATTACTTCTCATGATCTAGACTCAATACTTCTCTTGATGCATCCTAAGACGGTGTTTGCCTTTTTTGCAGCTGCATTACATTGGTGACTCAAGTTCATCCTGTGATCAACCAGAACATCCAGGTCCTGCTGCCTAGGACTGCAGCGCAAGACATTTTGCTTATTTATTTAAGAACTTATATCCCTGTTTTTGCCCAAAGGTTCCAGTGCAGATCACAACAGTAAATAAATAAATTATATATATAAAATAAATGAATAAAATATAACCCTCACAAGTCAAAAGCTTCTGAAACACCCTGGGGAGGATGAATTAATTTTTCAGGCACCTTTACAAAACTCTGAATGCCTGCAACCAGTGGACAAAGTCCCTAACCTTCATAAAATTTTGCAGACACTAAGAAAAGCACACCTAGAACAAATCTGAAGTAAATCAGAGATGTTGGGATGACTCCTGGAAACCTCAGTATGATCTGACATGGATTGTCTCTCTCGTGGAATTTCTAATAGTCTAAAAACAAGTGCTTAAAGCCATACTTGATTAAAGACAACACTATGTGAGGAATTTATCTCTTCTATGCAAATTTGCTTCTGTCTTCAGACAACTGCCATAGGCTGGTTGAGAAATAGCAAATAATTACAGGTAAGAGGGTCTGCTCAGCTGTGGCTCCTTGCTTATGAAACACCTTTCCTCACAGAGACCATCCGGCATCTTAGTATCTTTCTGGTGCCAGGCAACTTCATTTTTATTCCCTCTGAGGCTTTTTCAAGCTGTTGTTTTTAATTCTGATTTCTGCTCTTTTTTAACATGCTTGTTTTAGTCTCTGAAATGTTCACAGTTGAATTACTTTTGCTGCTCAATGGGTTTTTAAAAAGTGCTATTTTTGCATTGTCTTCTTGAATTCTGCAGTTTCTGATTTGTTTGTACACTGCTTCACACAACTCCCAGAGACTGTCAGTAACTGGGCACCTGGACAAATACAAATAAATGGAAAAAATTATAATAAAAAAAGGAAAATTGCAAGAGATGCTTTACCTAGAGGCTCTTTCTCAAAGTCAATTTTTACAGTCCCCGCAATAGCATATGCTATGACAAGGGGTGGTGAAGCCAGATAATTGGCACGGGTATTGGGATGGACACGACCTTCAAAGTTCCTGTTTCCAGACAGCACCCCCACAGCTACAAGGTCCCCCTGGAGAAAGGGAAGGACATCAGACATTATCCCCTGTAGCCTACCATGAGACCTTTGGAAAAAGGTAGGATAGAAATGTCAAGCAGTTAATCAATACATCGGTAAATGCAACACTCTTTAGTTTTACACACCAAGAAGACCTTGATAAAAGAAAGAACTCACCAAGCTTCATGCATACATCTGGCATACATTTCCTTTAGATCAACTTTCTGTAACTCAGGGCTCTTCAGATATTGCTGGGCTTGTGTCTGACATGGGCTATGTTGCCTGCTAGAACTCAGGAACATCCAAAGTAGTGGTTCTCAACCTGTGGGTTGGGGCCCCTTTCACAGGGGTTGTTATGAAGTAGCAACGAAAATAATTTTATGGTTGAGGGTTAGGGTTAGGTTGAGGGGTCACCACAACATGAGGAACTGTTTTAAAGGGTTGCGGCATTAGGAAAGTTGAGAACCACTGATCTAAAGCATGGTTGGGAAAAATTGTGCCCCCTTCCAAATGACTCAGAGCCTGGATACAGTTTGGAAACCTGACCTAGAGACACTAGTTTAGGGAAGATTGTTCTGGATTCTAAAATTATCCATTTGTACCTATTATGCCACTCCTATATGCAGCATCTTAGAGGTTCCTTCTCTCAATGAACATACATTTTCAGTTATTAGGACAACAGAGGGATGGAAGAAGAAACCAAGGAAGGAAGAGGAAATGAAGACAAAAATTTAACATCTGCCTCAGTAGTACTGTAGCAGTGCTATGTGCTGCATGTACATATCCAGAAAGGGAGCTGCAGAGATCCTGGATTCCTGCGGAGTGGGGCATGCTCCATGAGCCCTCCATTTATCAAAGTGTAGAGGGGATTTTAACTGTGATAGCAACAGCACCCCTGGTCACAAATCCAAAAAGCTTGAAAGCAGGGACAGATAGATTTTAAATGATTCATAAGAACATAAGAGGAGCCCTGCTGGATCAGGCCACAGCTCATCTAGTCCAGCATTCTGTCACACAGAGTGGCCCACCAATTGCCCATGGGAATCTCAAGCAGAGACAAGGGCAAACCTTCTCCTGCTCTCGAATGCCAGCAAATGGCCTTAGAGGCATTCTGCTTGTCCCCATGGCCTGAAAAATGTACTTAGGTATCAATTCTACTACTCATTGATACAATGACTCCAGTCTGCTTTTTTCCAAGGAGCAGGCTAGGAATATGCAAAGGGAGCTTTTGCATAGTGGACGCATACCTGAGTAATAGCTTCAACGACCGGTTCTGGTAGAGGTCCGCTGTTACCAATGCATGTCATACATCCATAACCAACTACATCAAACCTGCAGAGAACATGGGATAATTTAGTGCAAAAGATCCTCAATGTTAAGAAAATTCCATGCAGTCACAATTCATCCTCTTTAACAACACAAGGGCCACAGAAGGATAAGGAAGCATGCTTTCTCTATATTAATGTTTTAAATTCCATTGCATTTTACTGGCTGGATCCAAAGGTAGGGAAGATGGCAACCATATTTAGATACATTCTCTAGAAAGAATCAAAATTATCACACAGGTTTGATTTGCATAAATGGTCACTACAAAACTGTTTTCAGGCTGGAAGATGTCACAAAAAGGTTGGAAAACAGTTTCTGGAAGCAGTTGTCTAGCCCCCCACCCCCACCCCAGTCTCTCCGATAGGCTAATTTCTGATGGATGGTCTTTTTTTTTCATGTTGGGAATGGTACTATGGAATCATAGTGGTTCAGCGTTGTGAAGTCTTGCTTTAGTATGTCTCAGAATAGACACACATTAGTCAGACTTCTAGGCTTAACAAACAACTTTTTAAAAACAGCATATTCACTAAAACCACAGACAAAATGTGAAAGTAATACATACCCTAGTTGAATGAGGTAAGGCATAACACCACTCTCTCTCAGATAGTAAGTAACTACTCCACTTCCTGGGGACAGACTTGTTTTAATGTATGGCTTTACTGTCAGACCAGCTTCTACAGCTTTCTTTGCAAGCAATCCTGCAAAAATGTGCACAGTCAGTGTGAACTACAAAGCTGAGTTAGTCTGAGCCCAAGCTATTGTATGAACTGCAAGGCTGAGGAAAATGGAGGTCCTCCAGATAGTCTTCGGACTCTAAATCTCATTACCCATAAAGAGCAAAACCAAGGTTAGGGACATGTGGAGGAGTGAAGACATCTTCTTCCTCCTCCTCCTCCTCCTCTACCTCTTTTAACTAAAGGATCTCTGTTATTCTCTGCATTCAAGAATCTATATAGTCATAGTGCAGATCTAGGTGTCCATGGTCCATGCCCTACACCCCACCGCTGTCTGTTTTAGGTAGAGTCATAGAGTTGGAATGGACCTCTAGGTCCAACCCCTTGCTCAATGCAGGATTTCCAAAACCATCCCAGGCAGATGTAGATCCAGCCTCTGCTTGAAGAACTCCAGCGAAGGAAAACTCACTACCTCTCATGGCAACCTATTCCACTGACTGATCGCCCTCACTGTAAGGAAGTTTTTCCTAATATCTAATCTGTATTGACTCCCTTGAAGTTTCACACCATTTTTTCTAGTCCTCCCATCTTGTGCAAGTGAGAAGAGGGACAATCCCACTTCACTGGGCCAGCCCTTCAGATACTTGAAAGAACACGATCATGTCTCCTCTCAGTAGAGCATGATTACTGAGTGCACCAAGGAATCATGCTATGCAGGGGCCCATTTGTGCTCCAAAATGCCCCCTCCCCAGGCTCCCAAAGCTAGGAACTTGGAGGCCTTTATGTCTGGCCCGAAACCACATGCATGTTTTGTGGCCTTTGGCACAGTGGCATGGGCTGATGCAAATCAGCATTGCTGGTGCAGATGGCACCAATCCTGCCCATGCCTTCCCATGGTCAGGATCAGTGAGGCAGGCTATTTATAAGTAAGTAGTGGTGAGTGTGTGTGTGTCTGTGTCTGTGTGTGTGAGTGAGTGTGTGCATGAGTAGAGAGAGAGAGAAAGGGAATCTACAGTACAGTTCAATTGATTTAACAACAGACAAAATAAGCAGACATGCTTACCTGCTCCTAACATAACAGAAGGGTTGCTTGTGTTGGTACAGCTAGTAATGGCAGCGATCACAACTGACCCATGAGTAAGTTCATATTCTTTATCATTGTAAACAAATTTTACATTGTCACAGTGATGTTCAGGAGCAATTTGGAAGCCTTTAAATCCTTGCTATTAAGAAAAAACAACAACAGATTTTGAACTGTAATATCAAATGTACTAAGAAAACACCTGAAACTGAAAAAGATAGTTCTGCATTAGCCATTCTGCTCAGTGAAAGCAAGAGTTATTTCACCAGGGATTGGGAAGGGAACAAAATATTTAGTACGGAGCATATATAATCAAGGTCACATTGATCAATTATGCCTTCTTCCAATCTGTTTCACTTCCATCCATGATTGGCCTATGAACCATTGCAATCAGTCAATGGGCTTTAATGACCTTTGCTTCATCAGATTCTACATATAGGCCTCTGGAGTTAGACACATTTTTGGGGCTCCACTATATTTGTTGTAATCCAACTTCAGTCCATCTTCAAAATGAGGATGCACATCAATAATATGAAGAGCTGTTTTCCCCATTTATCTAACCCAAATCTGGATTTGTGGGGGATCCATCCATCCATCCATCCATCCATCCATCCATCCATCCATCCATCCATCCATCCATCCATCCTTCCTTCCTTCCTTCCTTCCTTCCTTCCTTCCTTCCTTCCTTCCTTCCTTCCTTCCTTCCTTCCTTCCTTCCTTCCTTCCTTCCTTCCTTCCTTCCTTCCTTCCTTCCTTCCTTCCTTCCTTCCTTCCTTCCTTCCTTCCTTCCTTCCTTCCTTCCTTCCTTCCTTCCTTCCTATACACAAAGGTCCCAGGGCAGGTTACAACAGTGAAAACAGATTTAAAAGTTCCTTAGGTAATGTGTTTTCTTACTCTGAATGTGGAATGAAGGCGGATTAAGACCTAAACTTCATCCAGACAGCACTTAGTTATCTTGCAGTGTTTGGATAATCCAGACTAAAACATAGATAATAATGTGCCTGGATGTGCTTTATTCTGGATTGTCCAAATAATGCAGTATAAGTAAAAGCTTGCTATCTGGATGAGGCTTTAAGCACAGTTATGTTTATTATTTCCTTTGTCCAACCTTTCTAAAGGCCCGTAACATGCTGAGTGATTGACAAAATAAGCGTACTGTTAAAGAAAAAGATGAAAAGAAAAGAAGGGTGGGGGGAAAGACCTGAGTAGGTTTCTGAATTGAATGACAAGGCTTACGAGCTTAACAATTCAGAGTTACTTTCTTGATTTCAGAATAGAGGGGAAAGTGAAAGAGAAGTAATTACCTTTGCTCCCAAGCAGCTCTCAAAATCTGTCTTCATTTCAGAGACCTTGACCTTGTCCTGTGGTCTTTTAGGGCCACTGCAGCAGGGCACAACAGTCTGCAAATCAAGCTCCACAATCTACTTCAGAGAAGGTGGTGGGAAGAGAAAGAAAGACTCATCTTCACAATACGCAACCGGCTAAGGAAGATAAACCGCTGCTTCCCTTCCTCCTCCAATGATGGAGTGAATCTCAGCTTCTCATATGAAGGAAAACAACAAATGGTACCCTAGGAGAGCTTGGCTGTTTCCTGCATAGGAAAACCCCGTTGACCAATCAAGCTTACCATATGTTCCTCAGTCACACTAGAAACATAACATTGGGTCTACCACTTATACACTCAATGTTGGTGATCATGCCGGTATTGTTTTATAAAAATGATGCTTCCTTCAAAGCAGAGCTTCTCACACAAACTCTGCATATTTCACATCTTGGGGCATCTGTGAAAATGATGCTGAGGAGTTATAAATTTACCTTTTTCCAGCAATGGTAGTGGAAGTCATTTGAGCAGGGTCAGATAATTAATTGGGTTAAAAGCCTGACGCTTCAAACTGTCATTACCGTATTTTCTGGCGTATAAGACGACTTTTTAACCCCGAAAAATCTTCCGAGAAGTCGGGGGTCATCTTATACACCAGAAATACCCTCTCCACGAGTGGGTGGGTGGATGGATGGATGGACTTGGAGAGAGACAGCACCCTTACCTGCTAATCCCAAGAATGTGGCTTGGAGCTTTCCTTCTGGAGCTGACACAAGGAAAAAACCTTGCTAAACGGTGTTCCACGAGTGAACAATGAAGAATCCTGCCCTCATTTTCTCTTCTCTGCTTTAGAAGAGTCTGCCGCTCTAGCGCGATTCGTCTCTATGACCCATTAGGGGAGGGTTTGAAAGCAGAGAGGCTTTTGAAAGAGAAAATGATGGCAGGATTCTTCATATTTTGCTCGGTGGAACACCCCCTCCCCTACAGGGTCATAGTCAAATCGCGCTAGAGCGGCAGACTCCAAAGCTGCATTGCAGCCACAGATCTTTATCAGAGCAAGGTTTTTCCCTCGCATCAGTGCCAGAAGGAAAGCTACAAGCCACATTCTTGGGATTAGCAGGTAAGGCTGCCATCTCTCTCCAAGTCCGAGGCTCGGTTTAGGCTGCGCACCCCAGTTTTGCAAAATCTCCATTTTAAGTAGAAAAACTGGGGGTCATCTTATACACCCAGTCGCCTTATACGCCGGAAAATACGGTATATTACTGTACTGCAGGTGCCACAAGAGTAATAAAGTATTATAAATAGGGGAAAAGACCCACAGCATGAAAAGTATAATGTCAGAGACTAGGGATGTGCACAAATTATTTGTGGATTCCGAATCCGGACGAATACATCTGGATTCTGAGATTCGTGGACAGATTGGATAGGGCCCTATTCAAAGGGCCTTTGGTCAAGTCAGGCATTAGGGGCCGAAATGACCACTAATGAAGGTTCAAAAACCTACCTGAGTAAAATCTGGATCTTGAGATGAATTGGTGAAATCTCTAAACATCCCTGCAGCCTCAAGGTATTTTTTAATGTGTCTAATCTTTTCTTCGTCTCGGCCTAAAACAGACATCAGTACGTTACAACATCTGAAGCATAAATGAATTTAAAAACGAACAAAACACTATGTTGTGTAACAGAATTTTTGAATCAATGCTACTAATTTAATAGAAGATCTCAGCAATGAAACTAAGTCTGAGAACTACCTATAAAAATATTTAATTATATACAATTTTATGTATGTACATATGTATGTAGATTTGTATTCCACCCTTCCCTGAAGGTCCCAGGATGTATCAAATGTCTGGGTGAAGAAATGTTTTAACAACGACTGATTCAATGTATGAATACGCCTTGAAGACCACATAAGTCTGCAGTTTTTACACTAATGTCATCAGCATAATTTTCTTAGATGCAACTTTTGCATACTGTTTCTTTCTTACACTTACCCGTTTGAATTAGATACTTAATGCTAACTTCATCCACTGGGAAGAAAGCAGCAGTTGCTCCATACTCTGGGCACATGTTGGCAATAGTGGCACGATCAGCAATGGACAGCTGAGTCACTCCAGGTCCAAAGAACTCTACAAATTTACCCACAACTCCAACTTGACGGAGATGCTGGAACATATCAAAAACTACATTCAGTGCAGCTTTATAAGAGTTTTATTCTAAGTGACATAAAATACAGTCAAACCCCCATATCCACTGATTGGGTAACCACGGTTTCAGTTAACCACGGTTACCGCATCAGCTGACACCCCCCCCGCCCGTGGGTGCCATAACGGAAAAGCACCCAGAACCAGAAGGCCTATTATGGCCTCCAAAAGGCCTATTGCACCCTCTGTACAGCATTGGAATAGGTGTGTGACACCACTGGAACCTGTCCCAAAATTAAGAGGGTGTGTGGGAGGTGTCTGATGGCGTTGCATGCCTATTCCAATGCTCTCTGGAGGCTGAAATAGGCCTTCCAGAGGCCAAAAAAAAAGCATTTCCGGTTCTGGGGTTGTATGACCCCAGAACTGGAAGGCCTTTCTGTGATTATCCACGGTTTCAGGTAACCATGGTAGAAGCCAGAATATATCCCCAGTGGGTACGGGGGTCCAACTGTACTACTAAAGTCAGAAGAGAGTTATCAGATAATCTGGTCTTCCTCAATATATCAAGAATAGCTAGACCACTGATATTCTTGAAGTGCCAAGAATGATTAAAACAGAAACCATTCTATCCAGACCACTACCCTGAAAGAGAATCCCATCTGCCTACTTCACAGATAGAGAGGAAACCATAACCTTACAATTTTAGCACACATACTTAACACTGAATTTGCTTTTTTATATGGTGAGAGTGACCTCATAGTAGTTTCTACCAGTTTACTAGGAGGTCGCTTTCACTGTGGTCTGCAGAGGGTTCTGGGTGAATTTGGATGCCTTCCCCCTGTTCACCCCAGGGTCAGCCCAAAGGACCTGCTTGGATGAAGTCTTATTTATTTATTAAAATCAATCAATTAATTTAAATCTCTCTCTCTCCCTATACCAGAAGTTCTCAGGGAGAATCACAATAAAATCATTATAAAGTGAATCAAAGTAGACTGACTAAAACAGTAACTGTACCTGCATAGGAGGGATTACTGTTCCTTCAGCTGAAGGCCAGGTTAGGAGGTGTGTCTTCACCAGCTCTCAGAAGGGTCTCTGACATATCTCAGGGGGAGACTGTTTCATAGCCTGGGGGCCATCACCAAGAATGCCCTACCATGTATCCCCAGCCCCCTGAATGCTGAAGGGAGTGACACTATCAAGAGGACCTCAGCAGCAGATCTTAAGTCATAGGCAGATCTATATGAGAGGTGTTTCTTTAGATATTTGGGGGCTAAGCTATTTATGGTCTAATAAATTATGGTTAATACCTTGAATTGGGTTCAGCAAGAACAGTCAGTGCAGTTCTCTCTAAGGACCAGTGTGATGTGTGTCCAACCAGCTGTGCCAGTTACCAGTGCAGCTACGCCCCGTCCTCACTTTACTTTTCATAAACCAAGCACTGAGGACCTTTCACATAGCCACGTGGCATTTAATGGCTCTATTTAATTCAAAGACTTCAAGCTTTTAGCCTTAAAACATGCAGAAATAAAATCTTCTATATGAAGAGTTCCTTTATAATGACAACTCTTTGCCCAGGAAAACATACATTGTTTTCTAATGCCTTCTCTAAATATTCTAGCTATCTGTTCTGTCCCAAGGAAATAAGAGGTTTTGTGCCTAGAAAACATCAAACAATAAGTTTCTTAAGGACCAAGTAGTGGTTCTGAGATCAAATCCACTGGTTTCACTATCAGCTATCTTCCTTCCATTTATAAACAGGCAGTTCTCTGAACTTAGAAGGCAACTGTATCTCTAAACACTGCCCTTAGTGATCTGGATGGCTGTGATTCCACAACATATTATTACCTTGGTAACTGTGAGTACAATGTCTGTGGATGTGACGAGTTGTTCCGGAGTCCCTACTAGTCTATACCCGATCACTTCTGGAAGCACCATGCTGATTGGTTGGCCCAACATCACGGCTTCTGCTTCAATGCCCCCCACACCTGGCCAGAGAAAAGAAGACCATTGAACACAACCATTCATGTCCCTTTCAGATATGCAAGAGTAATGGAGTGTCCTGAAGGAAAACAATGGGAAAATAATGTTACAGATGAGACCAATGTTTAGATGCAATTAATTACTCTTGACATCTCCCACTTCTAAGCAGTGTTTCCTTTCATAAAATATAATGAAAGTAGCTAGTAGATGCCCTTGCTTACTGATCCAGACTAACATGGCTACGTCTTTGAATTCTACCATGCTGGAAATGCTTTCTCTGTGGCTCAGAGAGAACCTAACAGTTGCAGACAAAACAAATTACTGCATGTCCTTCAAAGCAATGACTGAAATCACCCCAAACACATCTAATGCTAATGCTTCAGTGGTCTATCATTTTAGTAGTGCATAATACTTCTGTTAGCTGATCACGCAATTCTTTCGAGTGAGAATGGTGATAGAATTAAGCTGTACCTGGAACTTGAAAAGACTCGAGTCCTTGATTTGCAGTTATGGATGCTGTTTCAGCTTTCTCTGGGAACATTAAAGACTTTACTGTTGTCTTTTCTTTAGTTGGTAGTGATTAGAGCACTATTAGGGTTTTTTTTAATTGGTTTTTTAGTCTCCTAGGGATTTAATCTTTGGGAGAAGGATAATTGTTGTTAAAACTGCAAATACACAAACTAACTTTGATCTTAATCAAAGCTGTGAAGGAACTGTATGTAAGTGCAGAAATGGAGCGCAGGATTGCTTGAAATCCAGCTAGAAAGCTTTGATTGCATTTTTGTTTCCTGCTGCTTTACTTAGAAGAAGTTGGCTTTTCTACCCCACTTTTCTCACCCATTTAAGGGGACTCAAAGTGGCTGACAAAGCTTTCTATTCTTCTACTCATAACAGACACCCTGTGAGGTAGGTGGGGCTGTGAGAGCTCAGGAGAGCCGTGACTAGCCCAAGGTCACCCAGCTGGCTTCATGGGGGAGGGCGGAATCAAACCTGGTATTCCTAGATAAGAGTCTGGCTCCCTAACCACTAAACCAAACTACTTACTGCACAAGTAGTATCTAAAACAGAGGTGGCTGGCATTTTTTGCCCTTCAGAAACCATCCAAAAGTTGTATGCCCATGATACATATACTGATAAAGGAGAAGGTCCAGATGTGGGAGGAGACATCCAAAACTCTTGCATGGTATATAAATGAAGAAAAGTCACCCAAAGTGGCTGATCAAATGGCTGGCAGAAGGTGGGTTGATTGAACTCCATACTCAAGAAAGCTAAGAATATAAGATCATAAGAGAAGTCCTCTGGATCAGGCCACAGACCATCTAGTGCCATCCTGTCTCACGCAGTGGCCCAGCAATTGCTTTCGAGCATTCTCAAGCAGAAGATGAAGGTAAAACTTTAGCTGCTGGTCCTGTAATAGTGTCCGCTTTTCCATTTATGGCCCCTTCCAGACTTGTGGAATGAAAAATGGCAACTTACCTGCTGTGAACTGAAAACACGGCATCCCCACCTGAAACAGCTCCATAGCTTCCCATAGGAAGCTGCAAGAGCTGAGTCCGGCATGTGCCGTCACATGGGATGAGGCAGCCAATGGGAGTTGAGCTGCCCTTCCTGCTCTCATTGGTTTTTCTCACCATTCTATCCAGACTGGGAGGAAGATTTGAATTTACCTTATACTGAGGAGCGAGTGCTCTCTTATCCGCATTAAGGTAAATTCGCAGTTACGAAGGGATAGTGCATCGCCACTATGATCTGTCAATCGTGGTATGTGATGCCCCCACAGCAACTGCACGTTCTGTTGCGCACTATTTACGAGTTTGGGTGCACCTTATATCCGACTCCATACATTAAGTTGCCATGGTAAAAATTAAACACACAAACACATTTAGAAGACTAATTACAATCGTAAGTATGAAAGTCAAATTGCCAAGTCAACAACTGGAAAAGAAGCATCATCATCCATCTTAAGGTGCACAAAACTAGTTTATTTTCTTTCTTCTTGCTGCCAGTATCAAAATGATCAAAATCCATGGTAAAGTGAAGAAAAATCTGCCAAAGGATCGTGTCAGACCCTTGAACACTAATCAGCTGTTACTGGTTGAAAAGGGTCATACCAGATGTGGAATAAATGCAGCCTCCCTGCCACCAAAAATCTGGGATTAAGAAAGTGTGTAAGTTCCTGCACTTGCTGTGCTGTATCAGCGTGCCTTCTGGCTATGTTGTGGCTGGTGAGATGCGCACCAGCACATTACCAGAGTGTTACAGGCATGAAAAGAACAATAACAATAAAAATGGGGAAAAGCAGGAAGTTTTTGCATGGAAACCTGGTGATCATTTGCAGTGCTGTGAGGAAACAACATCATCGAGAGTAGTGGTTCTCAACCTTCCTGATGCCGCGACCCTTTAATACAGTTCCTCATGCTGTGGTGACCCCCACCTAACCCTAACCATTAAATTACTCTTGATGCTACTTCTTAACTGTAATTTTGCTACTGTTATGAATCGTAATGCAAATATCTGATACGCAGAATGTATTTTCATTGTTACAAACTGAACGTAATTAAAGCATAGTGTTCACATCAACCACAGCTGAATATAAAAGTGTCATTTTACTTCCAATACTGCTGCTTTCTACACAGTAGCTGCTCCCTACTGTATTTGTATGGGCTGTATGTGATGGGGTTGGCGCGATGATGTCATCACGCCAGGTACTCGTATGTGGGCGTATCTGCATGTGGGCGGACACCACTGGAGATGGATAGAAGAGCGGTGTCTCGGTTCCTGTGTGTTTTCCGATGGTCTTAGATGACCCCTGTGAAAGAGTAGATCGACCCCCAAGGGCTCGCGACCCACAGGTTGAGAACCACTGATCTAGAGACTCCTAAGTTTCATAAACTCTTTGTATATAAAACAGTTATGCTTTCATCTAGTTATAACAATTGCACTTTGGGGTATGTGTGATTGTGTTTATGTGTGTGTGTACAAGAAACAAATATGCTTTATTCACAAGACAACATAAACAGAGACGTTCAAGGTGGTCACTCAAATTTAGTTCTGCTTACCCCAGCCAAGAACTCCGAGGCCATTAATCATCGTGGTATGTGAGTCAGTGCCTACCACACTGTCTGGATAATAGTACACATTTTCATCAAAGACGACTCTTGCCAAGTACTCTAAGTTCACTTGATGCACAATTCCAGAGCCTGGGGGTATAATCCTCATGTTTTGAAAAGCTTGGGAGCCCCACTGAAACAAAATACAGGCAACACACTTTTTCTTAGACGTTGGGAAACATCAAACCAAAACTGTCGTGTCCAGTAGTACAAGTCACATACCGTCATGTGGGAATGGGATAGGAAAATCAGAAAATACACTCCAGCTATTCCTCCCAGAACACAGTGCTTCTGTAGTGTAGTTTATTTAAGCACACAAAACAAACAACAACTTCTCATATAGATCGTGAAGCTGCATTACGCAAGACTGACTTATGTAAAATGTGGCCATCAATGTTAAGGGACACTGGTGATTGTGTCACTTTTGTTTAATGTCATTAGCATAACATGGTGGCCTCTAGAAACTGAACTACTGTGAAAAATCAAAGAATGACTCTACTGTATTCTAGGGATACGAATCAAATGACAAAAAATTCCATACAAATTCTACATGAACGTTTGATATGTATCGCATACGTTTCTGCTCAGAATGCATCAAATCTGCCCTGATTCCACTTTGAATCTGCTCTCAATCCACTTTGAATCCACTCTGGATCTGTTGCAGGTGAGACTGTGGCAGTCGCTTTCCCACCTCCCAGATTCATGAATGTAACAAAGCTTCGTATGAATGTTCTGAAACATTTGTACAAATACAAATGTCAATTCATGAATGTTGTAACATTTGATTCATTTACAAATATCCAAATTCGGCTGAATTTGTATGAATAATGAATAATACCAATAGTCATGCACATACCTACTGTATTCTGCTCCAGCTGCTGAGATTCAATGCTAGATATGCTATATTTGAAACCAAAAGGTGAATAGTAAAGTATAGTGGCCTTTAAGGAATACTGGGATTCCCCCACATCACTGGCCACCAGACTGGTGTGCACTGCATTGATTCTGGGAGCTTGCTGTGGGCAGCGTCTTTTCTATTGTTATATCGTGCATGAGAATGGCCCTGCCTTCTAGAAGCTGACTCTGGCACTATGTCAGAAGGGTGTACACGAGATGCCTCATCTTCTAGCAAGATGTCAACAAACTAAAAGATGGTGCAGGATTTCTTGCACTGCCTTTAATTCAAATATCAGTGACAGTGCACCAGTAGTATTGCACTATGGTGTCTGGGATGTTTGCCAGTCTCATCATGAGACTTTTTTTGTCATGTTTGGATATTATCTAAGGTTATGAGCAGACATGGCCCAAAAGAGCATCTTTGAAGCGCCACTGAGAAGGGTTCCAGGTGGGATTGTTCACACACCGGTCTGTCCCTCTTGCTCTCCAAAACTTTCTGTATAGAAAAGATGGAATAGAGAAGGCATGGGAACAGGAGGGCCACACACTATCCCTCTAAGATGCCATTAAGGTGTCCTTTTTGCACTTTCTAAGGTGACCCCTAAAGAAATCAGCACATTAAGAACTTGGTTTTCTGTATTTCTTAGTGAACAAATATTTAAAGGAAAGCTGAACAATAGATAAGTCTCCATTTTCTCACGTTGTCCTCAAAAAGACTAAAGTCTCCATAGGGCTCCTTTTGTACCTACGTGTATCTTTTATACATTCATTTCCTAAGTTACAAAAATTTGTGCCTCAATGGCTAACGTTATCCCTGAACAAGGAAATCTCAGATAGGGAACCTACAGATTGACAGATGTTGGATTCCAGCTTCCGTCACCACTGACCTTTGGTGACAGAAGCTGGAATCCAACGTCTGACAATCTGTGGGTTCCCTACCTGAGCCTGATGGAATCTGAGTCCAACAAGACCTGTAGTCTCAACAAGTCTTCTCATCTTTGCACAATGACCAAACTCTCAGGGAAGTGCACAAATGGTTGTTTTTGCATTTGAATAGAACTGAACATCCAAAAATTTGATTCGATTAGAATGTTTAGAATCTGAATGCAACAAAATCTGATTAGAATAGAATACATTCAAATCTGTGCAATCAAATGTTAGATTCAAATCTGAAGATATGAATGTCAACAGCATTCATATGTGTTATATGTATCTGTACATATTTCGTATTTCGTTTTATCCCGTATGTATCCCATTTTCATCTCATACTATCAGTGCAAATGCACACAGATACATATGAGATACATACATATGTATCTGTACATACGAATGCTTCAAATCATTTGAACAAATATTTTGGAACATTCAAAATTCGTTCAAATGTTTAAATTCAAATGTGTAGACAGTCTATTCGAATTTGAATGTCCACATTTGATCGAATTTGATCGAATTTCGAATGTTTAGAACATTTGTTCACATCCCTACGAAACTCTACCAGGCCACACACATTCTCAAAGAGGGAGGGCTTCTCTTATACCTTTAAGAACTCAAATCTTTCTTTGTTCCTTTCAAACTCCAGATCCTGATTCTTCTGCAAGCTGTCAGGCCTGTAAATAAAATGCATGGATTATACAAATGGCAGAATTTCAGCGGGATGCTGTGTGAGGCCCATTGTGTAAGTGCAGAAAAGTGGGGGGGGGGACTTCTATTTATTTAGCTCAGCTGTTTTCTGCATTTTCATTACCTAACACTGAGGAGGAAGAAACAGGCGGCAAAGAGAGCTTAAGCAGGTTTTGCAGTAATCCCTGCTGTCTAGCTTGAGTGCTAATTCTATACTAAATGTAAGCATATTTGGACGATTTGGGGCTGAATATAAATGCAATGGAAAGTTTTCAAAAACACTAATTATATAAAAAGAAGAAAGCATGCCAAGAGAGGAAGAAGATGTATTAGCTTGCTGAGTGGGCAGCATACGCTCAATGATTTGAAAACGTGTTGGCCGACTGCAGAAAACAATTAAAGCAAGTGGTTCCAAAGCAATCTTAGAGCTAGTAGCATCCTCCTACTAGTACCTTAATTGTCTCTGCTCTGAGATTTAGGTGTAGGGCTCTATACGAATGAATGATGAGTGAATGAATAAAGAATGAAGATTCAAACAAAAGAAGAAGCAACGACATGCAAAGCAACAAAACAAAATCCAGAAAGCAAACACAAACCACTAACAATTATGAAAGTCCAGCAGCTTTGCCTGTGTAGTATGCATCTGACATTGGTGAGACTTCCATGTCTCGAAAACCCAGCAAATGGCAAAAACGTAAATATGGAGATCAGCTAAAATACTCCCCAATACTTGTGGGCAGGCAAGACTTTTCTTGCAAACAGCAAGGACACGTCCCATTTTCCCATTGATGAATGAATGAGAACCCAGAGGTGGAAAGCATTGATGTTGAGGGCCCATGCTGGTTGGAAGCAGGAAGCACAAAGTTTTCATGATTACATTTTGAAAAGCTCCTGGACAGTCTTTAGTGATAGGTTAAATTCCATGACAAAATGAACCTGTTACCTACAAGGAGCTTCAAGAAGAGGTGGAATTCATTGTGTTCAAGGAAACTCCTTTAAGCAATCAAAACATTTAGCCTGCATTCAGACAATGCTTACTTATTCAACTATATTTGGATATTCTGGAATAAAGCACGAATGTTCCGGTATCAGAGAAATAGCCGTGTTAGTCTAATTCGAAAGGTCCAGCAAGGTAGTTAGTAGCACTTGGAGACTCACAGGAGAAGGGTTGGTGGCATGAGCTTTCATAGACACATTGTGACGGTTTCTGGGTACAGGCTGCAAACTGTTTTGCTTTCTGGCTTTGCAGGCTTCTAGTTAGCTGCAACAGCCAGCCTAGATGCAAACAGCTTGTTGCAAGACCTGGGTACAGGCTGCAAAAATGGCGGGAAATCCCGTGCGGGCCCTGCTGCAATGATTGGTTGAAGCTGCCTTTTGGAGGGAAAAGCAGGAGTGTCCAGCAGCATTTTGTTTCAGCAGTTTTCCCCAGGAGGTTACAGCCAATCAGGGTCAGGGATATGGGTATAAATGAACAGAGAAGACAGCAGACGAGATCTTCATGCTGGTACAAGAGCTGAAAGGAGAAGAGAGCTGAATCCTGAGGGAGCTGGAACCAGTAGCTGACCAGTGGTCTTTTGGCTGGAAGATCTTGAAGGAAGACTTCAATAGCAACTGACCAGGCTGGATGATCGGACAAGCAAGGACGGACTGGGCCTTGTGATCATCTGGAGTCACGTTCTGGTACACTGACTTGGCTTGAGCTGTGGCAGAGCAAGCCAGAGGGGGAGGAATGTGGAGAGGTTTGTCTTTTAAAAGGGGAACTATTTTCCTTTAGAGAAAGGGGTAGCTCCTAGCCTTAAGAGACTGACTGAGTTAAACCTGAGTTAAACCAACAAATACCTGAACCTTATTTTCCTTTTAGTATTGCTTGTGTATAATAATAAACTTGTTTTTGTTTACTGTTGAAACGCTTGCTACCAGTGTTTTGTGTCCACACTGTAGTATTCACTTGGCCGTTGCACGAACTCAGCATCCTAACAGGGCCAAGCTACTCCTCAGAGAGGGCAGGCACTAACTGGATCGCTGGGCATCGTGACACACATCTACTTCTTCAGATGCTCCGGAATATCCATGCTATATTACAGAATACCCAATATAGCGGAATAAGTAAACAATGTCTGTTTGCAACCTCAGACACTGCTCTGACAGTTTGTGCTTCATTCAAGCTTGAGCAACAGGTGGCTTGTTGGAATTCAGATAGGGTTTGCGGTCCAACACACAAGCCCCTTACTGTTCCTGAACCAGAAAGTCCCCAAATGGTTGACCAAGGATGTGAAGAATTGCTCAGCTGGGTGATGAACCTTCTCAGTTTGGGAGGGCATGACAGTCAGCCATATCTTGCAAATGCAAATGTAGCTAAGGGCATATCTAGCTATTTCCCCACACCCTGAGGATCACCTACTAGTTGCCTGAAGTTTCAAAAAGATATAAAAGCCGCTGCACATGTACAGAGTGCCAAAGAAATCTACATAATTTTCCTGAAACGGCAACCCATTTGGAAGCAAATCTGTCACCAATCTTGCAGTGAATTTAATAACTAAATTGCCACTGTTGAAGGAAAGACCGAGTGCCTTTGTCATGTCAATAACTTACCTTTTATTAAAGTCCACCTGAATGGAATGATCAATCACTAAATCGGCAGGACATATGGGGTTGATTTTTTCTGGGTCTCCGCCCAGTGTCTTCACAGCATCACGCATAGCTGCAAAATCCACCACTGCAGGGACACCTCTGAAACAGGACATTAAAATTGACATCAACAACGAAAGCCAAAGGTACGAATTAACAGCCCAACTACCGAATTCAGGCCCTGAGTTCAGGAGGTTCACCTGCAAAACTGCTACTGCTACACAGGGAAACTATTTTCATCGGCTGAGTACAGATGAAGAGGATTCATCAATATAAACAAAAGTTTCCATATTCCCCCCCCCCTTCCCTCTTATAGTTTCATGTATATCATAAACCACAAATTAAAGTGCTAGGCAAAGCTGAATATACTATCAGAAAATAATAGTTTGCTATTTGTTTCTAGGTTTTTGTTCTGATGTGGCACTTGCAGGGTCTTTTTGCAGGGCACTCTATGAAGCTGATGGATAGGAGAGTTGCATCAGACAAGGGGAAGTATTTCTTCACCCAGAGGGTCATCGGTTTATGGAATTTGTTGCCGGAAGAGGTGGGAACAGCAACCAGCCTAGATGGCCTTAAGGTAGGGTTAGACAAATTTATGCATGACAGATGTATCAATGGCTACTAGAATGAATGCCTAGGTACATCTTTCAGGCTGGGGGGTGGGGAAGCAGGATGCTTCTAAGGCCATTTGCTGGGATTCTAGAGCAGAAGAAGGTTTATCTTTGTCTCTGCTTGAGATGCCCTTGAGCATTTGGTGGGCCACTGTGTGTGATGGACGATGGACTAGATGGGCTGTGGCCTGATCCATCAGAGCTTCTCTTATGTTCTTATGTTCTACTTCAGCAAATGGAGAACCCGGTGATGCTCTGGCACACAACATCCATATAGTCCAGAGCCACTTTTATCTGGAAGCAACTCCAAGTGTGGGGGGACCATCCCCCATTGCTAATACCTATGGAGTGCGCAAGCATGCTCCACAGCCAAACTAGGATCATCTACCGTTTTCCCTTAGTAAACTTCTGCACAGACCCATCACACTATTTCAGTGCAAAGGTGAGCAGGGCTCCAGTGTGGAACAGGTGCAGCTGTGGGTCACATCATCCATCGCCATAGCAATGGCCCACCATGCACGGCCATTGCTGCAGTGAGGCGATTGCTGCTAGAAAGTGTCCCAGGGAGGTTACCATAATGGCAGACCGAGCAAGAAGTGAACAAATCCTTTTAGTACATAAAAAATCCAGACAAAACTCCAGCAGAAACTGAATCACCCATTCCCCAAATTAAGCATCACTCTGTGTCAAACTCAAGGAGAGATTGGTTTCTTGGAGGCCATTCCCACTGCAAGCTTATACCGTAGGGCTGCTGCCACAGATGACCGGGTTACACTGGAGGATGCACAGGTACTCTTGCTGTAACTAGTCCGTGAGTGGCTTTTGTGGTGATGAGATCTATGAGTGTGTTGAGTCTTTGAACTCTTCACACTTTCGCTATTAGGAAACTTCCCAGTGCTAGATTTAAGACTGCTTGATGGGAACTCATCACTGTCACCAGCCTCCTGCATTATGGCATTGTATTGTGATTCTTACTCTTGAACCTCGGTGAGCAAGCTTTGCAGTCTCTGCTCAGCTTCTTGGCTGTTGATTTTTTGGAAAACACGGACTCTCTTCTCTACCAGAGTTTTCCATCTAAGGAAATAGTCTTTAAGTTCTCTTTTGAGCGTTAGGGCCTCTGCCTTGCCTTCAGAAGCATTAAACAGGTGCATTGCATCCTGAAGGTTTTTCCAGGCTCCTTCCTCTTTTGTTGCAAGCTGAGTTTCTTGCTCCCAAAGTTGTTCTGCAGCCTTCTGTGTAGGGCGCCGTTGGCTGCTAGTGCGTGTGTTGTGTGTATGTCTATCTGCGCTTCCTAATGAACGCCCATCCATCTTAGTTGCTGCCTCTTCCCAACAAACACAAGAGTTTGCAAAGAAAAAAAAAGCTTTCAGAGTAAAACAGCAGTTTGCACAGGATTCTTTTCTC
>MTQE01000390.1:11796336-11806864 GCA_014337955.1 Aspidoscelis marmoratus
AACTTCCAAAAAGAGCTCTGAAAGTCTTATTTAAAGGGCACCTTTTTTTGTTACGCGTTTTCCTCGTTTTGTAGCGCTGGAAGCTTGTTAAAAGCCCTGGCATGGGGGCGCTCAGAGGCAAAAGAAGAGTTTTAGCAGACTTTAAATTGCTTGGGGACAGGGCTTGAGAGTTTTCCAGGGCTCCACAATCAATAAATATGGAACCAAGAGTTGTGTGTCTCTGCACAAAACAGCTCTAAAGGCCAGCCGCCACAAAGATGGCAAAAATGGAGCAATTCTTTCCATGCGGACCACATACCATATCTTGAGTCTCCCAAGCGGTTCAAATTGAAGAACTTCTTTGTTCCTTGACTTGGGTCCAGAGGCTCTTCTAAATGTGAAAATGGGTTGCTCATGGCTGAAAACTGTTGAAGCTGCTGGAAACAAAAGACAAAGTCACACCACTGGATCAAGTTTCTTGATGTCATCAACTCTTGAAGAACGGTATGGTCGGCCTCGCACAAGTCACAGTGTAGTGCAAAACTGTGTTATGCAAATAATTGCCACCTATGGAAAACTGAGGGTTGGGAGATCCATGGCAGCCTAGTTAAACAATGCAAATCAAGGGTGCGGACTTACCCTAAGTCAATGGGACTCTGTAGGTAAGATCCAGTCCACCAATAAGTCAATGGTGCAGAAAGACCTCAGTCGACTAATGTGTTAGTGACATTTTAGAGACCTGACCAGTTTATTCAACATTCCTATCATTGCATGAAACTGAGGAATTCACATCTTACAAGCCACATAAAAGTTGGCGTTTTGAAACAGAAGTTCAACACGGAAGGCCAAAAAAGCTCCTTTTCTGGCTAAATTAACATTTCCAGCCTTCATGGTTTTCCATTTCTGCACTGGTGTCTTTTCAGGTGTCTGAAAAGGTACGTAGAGACATAGGCGTACTCTTATGTTAATGATGTGCTGAACAGAAACAAGGATACAGAAAGATTAGTTGGGAATGGAACTGGTAGTCATCCACTGTCCTAACAGGCACTGAAGCTCAGTTCCCATATGAAAAGAGAACACATTCCCTTTATGCTCAACTGTATGGTTTATAGAAGAAGCAGAGCTGGCTTTTCTACTCCGCTTTTTTCACTCATTTAAGGGGACTCAAAGTGACTGACAAAGCTTTTGATTCTTCTCCCCACAACAGATACCCTGCGAGGTAGGTGGGGCCGTGACTTGCGCAAGGCCACCCAGCTGACTTTGTGGAGGAGGGTGGAATCAAACCCAGCATTCCCAGATAAGAGGTTGGTTCCCTAACCACTAGATCAAACTGGCTGACAGTATATAGGCTTATACTTCACATTCCTCAAGGGTGGTCTACTGTATCCCAGCCAACCATTGACCAAAATGATGATGATGATGAATCCCAGCACAAAGATCCTTGGGCAGACCACAGCCCCAGAATACGTGTATTCATGTAGTGGAATGTTGTGAAGCCTTCTTTGTTAATTTGACACTAGCCACAGTTAGGATTCTTCAGTAATACACATGCACACATTACAGCACAAAAGTGAGCAACGTAAGGGGGTCCTTAAGACTATAAAGTTCCCTATTAGATAGCAAGCTTTGTAGAATTGTCCACCAACCAGGACATTGGGGGGGGGGTGAGAAGTATCAAGAAAGATAGGATAAAGAATAAAATATTCCTTTAAGGAAATGCAATTTCTTCTTTTGAAGTAGTGCTCCCCCTTTCTAGTTCACATATGAAGAAGCAATGGTGTTTGTAAAGTTCCCATTTTAGATTGCATTCACACTGAAGTTTTAATCTAGTTTCAGTCCACTTTCAAGGTGAGAGAACAAATCAGCAAATGGCAAAGAAGAAGAGTTGGCTTTTCTACTCCACTTTTATCACCCTTTGTCAAAGTGGCTGACAAAGCTTTTCTATTCTTCTCCCCACACCAGACAACCTGTGAGAGCTCAGAGGAGAGATGTGACTAGCCCAAGGTCACCCAGGTGTTCCCAGATAAGAGTCCACCTCCTTAACCACTAGACCACTAGACCCTTTGGCATTATCTAACTCAGAAGATGCACCTTTGGATTAAATAATGTAAAATGACCAGTCATTTTGATGACGTGTTCTCTCACTCTGAAGGCATGGTGAAGATGAATTAAAACTTTGGTGGGAACACAGTCTTAGACTGGCAAGGTCCATTTACACATCAGCAGAGGAGGCACTATCTCAGAGTTGCTTCTTGGGTCCAACCGATATGTGCCTCCAAGGACAGACTTCATGGATCTTGGGAGGCCCATAGCCCTGGTCTAGGTGGAAACATTTCTCCAACAGAACCAAGAGACATTCATATTTGATCATTTAGGTGCAGCCTTCCACTATCTGTAGGTTTCATATCTTCTCATACAGGTATACGTTGGTAATAACAGGGGGAGGTCCTGTTGGTGATGCCGTCACTATTTCAGGCAAGAAAGCCTTCTAAGAAGAGTTCCTGGTTACTGAATATTCTACCAAAGATGAGTTGGTTACCATCATAATACACCTATTAGAACCTGGTTAACATCACTATTGACCCAGGATCTCTTGATTTTGCTATCTTGTACCTCCCCCCCCCCCTTTTAAGCATTTTAATGTTTTGGGCATCTCAACCTTTTTAGAATGCTGGTTTTGCTGTTTAAACTGCCTGGTTTAAGTGGCCTTTAACTGTCTTATCTGCTCCTCACCCTGGAATCTCTGGGTGAAGGGTAGGTTAGAAATACAAGCAAATTTAAATAAACCATTCCAGGCCTGTTTAATTTCTTTTTTAAGGTGGAACCAAATGACGCTTCAGCAACAATTTCCCGAAATCACTTTATAGCATCTTTAAATTGTGGTCATGAAAGTAAAATTACGTCGGTGCTTTGAGATACTGTTAAATAAAAGGGAGTCAGTTATATTCCACTAAGCGTTAAACGCCAGGGACGAAAGATAAAAAATAAATAAAATAAATAAAATCTAGAGCAAAGTTCACTGCCTGAAATACTGTTTCACAACAACCCGCTTTCATTTTATGATGGCTGCAATCCAGTTCTACAAAGATCAACTGGAATTGTGTCATTGGCCTTCAGAAAGAACACCAGTTCTACCTAGTATCTTTCTCAGTCTTTCTTTAAAGAGATTAAATTTCAACAACAGTGTTTTAACTCCAGGCATAGTATAATGAGCAAACAGCAGACATTTTAAACTGGATCTTAAACGCACTACGCAGCTCCTAACCTTCCGAGAAGGGAAGGATAACTGTACCATTATAGGTCAAGTAGAATGGTGCAATTGATTAGCCATTCTTCCAATCTTCACACTGACCCAATTCTAAACAGATGCGCCATTTACAAAACTGACAAGCTGCTACATAAATTGATCCTCTAGTCTACAGTAAAGAAGTGCCTTTTAGCACAAAATCTTATTCAGATGCCAATCCAGCAGCCAGAAAAATAGAAGCTTTAAAGATCAGCATGAGCTAATGAGAAAGCAGAAGTATTTATTTCTTTCTCTTTGTAATAAAGGGGGATGTAAAGAAAGGTCACACGGAGATTACTGTTATTATTAGGATCCTCATAACACTGAAATTTTGGGTCTGAGGCAACCTGGCCTCACATAAAGAGTGGAAATTTATTTACTGAGTTTATCTTTATACCCTGTCCTATCACATCATAGTACTCAGGATGGCTTACAAAGGTTAAGTCATGTAAAGGCAAAGTGAAAATATTAAAAGTTTGAAAAACAGCAAATGTTAAAAATTCTAACTTGTTCTCCAGAGGGGAATGCCAAGGTGAACAAAAATACAATTTCAGTAAGGCTTGCCTTACATTAGATGAAAGCATCATACAGATGCTAAACATTGCAAGAGACAGAACTGAGCCCTGCAGAACCTCACAGCATAATTATCATGACACTTCTAACTCATGGAACCTATCCAGTAAGAAACCAGGTTCCATGATATTCAAAAATCACAGAGCAACTCAGAAGGATCAACAGGGTGTCTTTCATGCTGCGTCTCTCAGGTAGAGGTTCATCTACCAAGACCTGCTGAAACCAAGCCAAACCCCAGACTTGGATGAACCCAGATACTTGCCCAGCTATTACTGCCTTTATCCATCCCCCGTCCTCTCAGTAATCTTCCTCAAGAAAGGAATGTTGGCAATAAGCTGGTAGTTTAACAGTGCTGTATGATCCAGAGATCCTCTCATCAAGAGGAGTACTGGGCTTTTATGCCCCATTTTTCTCATCCATAGGGGGACTCAAAGTGGCTGACAAATTTCCTGGTTTTTTTCCCCACCCTATGAGGTAGGTGGGGCTGTCAGAGCTCATAAAGAGCGCTGGGACTAGCCCAAGGTCACCCAGCTGGCTTTCTACAGGAGTGTGGAATCAAACCGGGAGACCATCAGATAAGAGTTCAACATTCTAACCACAAGACCAAACAAGAGGAAGTTCAACCATGTTGGCATCACCATGTTGGCATGTTTCATTCATGTTACAGTGACAACTCTGACTCTTTATCCACAGAACAGCAAATAAATCTGTGTAGTTTGTATCACTTACGTATACATTATTACCTTAGGTGACCTTATTTTCATGGAAGGAATCTTCCTCAACAGGTTATATTTTATGTATTATTTTGGGCATTTCTATCCCACCTTTCATTCAGGTACATTTTAACCAGGCACTGAAAACCATATTAAGCTGATGCCTGGCGTACCTCTACTAGGAAGCTATTCCAAAGTCAGGGGCCACTACAGAGAAGATCTTGTGCTTGCACTTTCATGTGTAGTAGAACTACAAGAAGGCTTGCATAGGATTGTGTTATGATGTTCTGCACCATGTTCTGCCCCCATCACACCTGTGATCCTTTCACTCTCTTGCTGTGTTGTAACATAAAATTGCATCATTTGGTACTGATAAATTACTATTCTTCAGTACAAGAGCACGTGACTGGCTCCTGTGAGAATTTGAAAGCCTACTTTTCTAAACATTTCAGCAACCACAGAGGCTGAAGCAATCCCTAGGTTGATGTAATCTACTCACCACAGTCGTCAGTATTGACAGTAATGGCAGGTGAAGTCACATTATCACGGTCAGTGACCCTGCCCTTCACCAGCATATTGACTTAGGCCACCTTCTGACACAGCAAGAATAATCCACATTCTCAGCAAATGAGCACACAGTATGATTTCACATTGTTTCCACAGTTGCCTTCTAACACGGACTCAAAATGGAGTTGCTCGTTCCCACTCTTCATTCTTCTGTGCTCAGCATTTCAGAAAACCCGTTTTCTCTCCTCCCCTCACCAAAACCCCCTTCCCATGCAGCCAGCAATTGGTCACTGGTCTATCAGGTTGCAGAATTTTCAGTCTGAGATAGAGCTCCCAGCTGTAAGCGCAGAAGACTGATCAGTAAGGTGCAGTTCATCCAAAAGGAGGCTTTATTGCTTAGTTACAAACAATAACGATAAGCAAAGTACATAGTACTACTTGGCGATTAAAAGCATGGATATCTGGATAAGTACATTAAGTATAATTATGAGACAAGTGAGAGAATATATAAGAACATAAGAGGAGCCCTGCTGGATCTAGTCCAGGACCGTTGCACACAGTGGCCCACCAATTAATTGCCCATGGGCATCCCAAGCAGAGACAAGGGCAAATCCCAGCAAATGGCCTTAGAAGCATGCTGCTTGTCCCCCCAGCTTGAAAAGATGTACTTGGGCATCCATTCGAGTAGCCATGAATACATCTGTCGTCCATAAATTTGTCTAACCCTTCCTTAATGCCATCTAGACTTGTATGCTTGTAAGTAAGAGAATGAGAACGGGCAGAACATAATAGTATACACTCAATATACGTGTGTGAATGCAGATATTATGAATCACATTACACACTAATGCCTGATAATGTGTAGTGGCAGCGCATCATGCCACCGCTACTTTGAATTCACCTGCCCTGGAACCTGCCCCACAGTTTCAGGTAAATTTCAAAATGTTGCTGCCAGTCCGGACAGGATGGTGAGAACAGTGAATGAGAGCTGGGCCTACAGCTCAGCTCCCATTGGCTGCCCCAGTAGTATCGCCAGTTTGGTCTAATGGTTAGGGAACCGGACTCTTATCTGGGAATACCGGGTTCGATTCCACCCTCCCCCACAAAGCCAATGGGGTGACCTTGGGCTAGTCACAGCTCTCTTTTGAGCTCTCACAGCCTCACCCACCTCACAGGGTGTCTGTTGTGGGGAGAAGAATAGAAAGCTTTGCCAGCCGTTTTAAATCCCCTTAAACGGGTGAGAAAACCGGGGTAGAAAAGCCAACTCTCCTTCTTTCTCTGAGTTGGGTTCTCCAGAGTCCTAGTTTTGGAATCACTACTGTATGTAATTGTATCAGTGGGAAATTATTTAGAATGGAATCAGGAACTATTACCATCTAGACACCTTCCCAGTTGACAGCAATAAATATTAACATGCTAGATAATTAGATTTCATTGCTCATAACTTTTCTTTTCCTAGATGTGATGGACAGTTCAGAAGGCCACACAGAAGGATCTTTTTAAATAATCTGAGGTTTTGGCTCCAGAAGGATCACATCTCTGGTCTCTTTAAGACAAGAACACTGGCTCTTCCAAAGATTACTCACTGCACTCTGTGCATAGAGATTATGGCTTCCTACTGGTATGTTTTCAGTGAGACAAGATACAGATCAAGGGTACATCAATATGAACCCTGTTGATTGATTCATGGTTACATGGGTATTCGGTTTTCTTTCTTATTTACGCCTCTCCATGTTGTACTTCTAAGGAAAGTGCAGCACAGGCAAGTATGGAATAAAGTCAGAAAGGCAAATCTTCAGCTCATCTACATTTTTTCATGCTCAGGCAACAGGAAAAGATGCCCTTATACTGAGCTCAGCTCCTTGTGGCTAACTGCACATAAGCTTCTTTAGCTCTCCCAGAAGTTCCTAGAACGTGACATCCTGAGAAAATCATCGGCAGGGATTTTTCTCTCTGTTTTCTTCCACCAATGACCCAGCTGAAGGCTCTCTTTCTTTAATGTTTACATACAATCTCATAGCCATCTTGTTTTTTAAAAAGCCAGCAGGGCTTTTATATCTGCAAACCTTTAATATATTGCTTCGTCTAAGAAAAACAGAACACTTCTGTATGTTTTTCTCAGTTACAATGTATTTACCATTTTATGATAATCTACGGCACCATCTTTCTGGTCTCTTTCTTAACATACATTTTTGCATGCTACTTCTAAAAAAACTGATCTCCATCTAGGGATGCAACACCTGAAAAACCAAAATAATTTTTTGAGGGATTTATCCTCCAAACTCTTTCTTATTCCCCCCCACAAAAAAAATCCCCCTCCAGATTTCTCTCCTCTGTCTGTGCCTAGCAGTGCAAAAGGGTGCAAGGTTTTAATTGTTTTCTTGCTAATTTTATCATGTGGGCTTCTGCTTTTTGGACTTTCTTTTGAACCCTTTTTACAGATTTGGTGGCTGATTTGATTCTGCATACAAATATTTGCCTTCACATCCCTCCTGAGTATCCCTGTTAAAGAGAAAGGCAACAAAGAGCATGAATGAGAATTATTTCAAACTACCGACACCTGAAAGCAGTGGAGAAATTCTGAGCCATTTATGTTTGATCTAAATTCTATAGTGAAGAAGCTCCAGACAGTGCCTTTCACAGGTGATATAGCATCCCTAAGGAACTTTCTTCCATAGACAGTCAACAGGATTTCTAGGGCAGCTCCATCCTAATGCAAGTCATGTTGCAACAACCATCTTACTACAACATCTTTACAATTATTTGGAGAAGGTGCATCACCACCTTGCAAAAGCTTGTTCTACCTACAGATATGACAATACCTTAAGGTAAGGCGGGTTTATGGTTGCTTCACCTCCCATCTTCTTTGAAGGGACATGATTTAGTTTGAATAAATTTTATACAGTAGTAGGAAATGAGGGATAGAGAGAATCCTTTATTTTTTCATTCACCCAGATTTTGGTATTAGGGATGTGCACAAATATTTGTAACATTAGTTATTTTTATGAATTTGTATGAATTTGTACATTCGTACATTAACATTCATAGGAATATGAATGTTTTAGAACATTCGCACAAATAGTTCGTACATTCATTAAACTGGGGATATGGATCAGATACGGATTGATATGTATTCATTCGTATAGGATACATATAGATACGTATCCGTTCATATAGGATATGTATCCGATATTTATGCATTGGTATAGGATACATATCTGATATGTATGCATTCATATAGGATCCATATCCAGGATCCGTATGCCTTCGTATTGGATATTTGTATGAATCTGTATGAATATATTCGTATTGAATAGAATCCTATCACATTCAAAGGGGATCTATTCATATGGATACAGATTTTCTAACATTTGATTTATTATGAACCAAATGCCAAAAAAACCATTAGTGTACATCCCTTGAAATAATGTACTGACTCAGTGTATCCAAGTCAGCTCTTGATATTTTGTTCCAGAAAGTTGCTTCACCAAAGGGTTTCTATAAATTTGCTATTATTCTGTATCTATCCAGCAAATCACTTCCTAAATTAGCATATTATTTCCTAACTATGCATATCTGAGGATTCTTCAAAAAAGGACAGTACTGGGGTTAGACTAAGGTGTCATCTGTACAGATTAAAACACAAGATATATTTCAAACGCTTCATCCACATTTTCCACTTTGTTCTATTTGCATATTATATTGAACGCTCTTTTCCCGCTTCACCATACTTTCTTTGACTTGTTCCATTTCCATTTAAATTTCAATATTTTATACAATATAGAAATCAAACCCTTTCTTCTTTCCCCCCTCTTCTCCCCCATTTATTTTTTTCCTTTCTCAAATGTTATTTTCTTTTTTGTAATTTGAAACAATCCATAAATTGTGCATGCAAGAACCATTTTTTTTTAAAAAAACATACTTCTCACTTTGCAATTTATCTCTTGCTTTTAAAGCAAAATCCTTCTTTCTGATCTCAGTTTAATAACCCTGTCCATATGTTAGCCATTTCCTTCCAGATTCCCTGAAAAGAGTTTTGTCAGGAAAACTCCTAAGAGACATTTTCATGTACTGTACAATCTACTTTTATATCCGTTCCATACTCTTAACAATGCATTTCGCACAAAATGAATTTTAAATACCACATTAACTGTTAGGCATAAATTATATTTTCCACTAGCTGAGAATTCTGATTTTCCTCCTCCTCACATATATGCTTTGTTCCTCTCACCCACTTCACAGTCACCAAGCAATGTACTTATAAGTTTCCCTTTCCTCACCTGCATTCTAATAATAATACGGTGTCTAAAATGTAGTAAATAACAACCCACATTTTCCAGTTCATTCCTACGATATGGTCAGTGGACTAATCATTAAAACTTACTTACTTATAGGGATGTGCAAGAATGGTGTTTTTTTGACATTCTATTTGAGTCGATTCAAATAATTGAAAATTCAATTCAATTCAAATTATTTAAATTCGAATTTAACAAAATTTGATTAAATTAAGCAAATTTGAATCTATTTCTGGAAGTTTTGATTCGAATTTGCACTTACAAATGTCGACAAGATGTGTAGATGCCCAAATGCATCTTCCCAACATCCGTACACATGTGTATGCATCCCATAGTTATCCCATACGCAACCCGTTTTCATCCCGTACGGATTCATACAAATGCTTATGGATGCGGAAAAGGTGCAGATATTCAAGTACGCATCCTGTACTAACCCATGCACATATCAGTGTTCAAATAATTTGAATGAATAGTCCAAAAATTAAAAATTAGTTTCGAATGTTTACATTTAGATTTCTGGATATTCTATCCAAATGTCAAAATTTGGCACATTCGATCGAATTTCGAATGCCTATGAGTGCATATCCCTACTTACTTACAATTCATTGCTATGAAAGTAAGCTAAAAAAAACACTGTTTGCCAGATCCTGTTTCTCCACTGACTCAAAACTTTGAACTCTGTTAAATACCATTAATCTATAACACACATAGTATAGTGGACCTGTTATACATTACTACCAAATGATAGCACCATCTGCCCAGCGATGGGTATAACAAAGAGATGGAAATATCCTTGTCACATTCACAACTTGACAAAATTTGACATAAGCAAATGGTCATCTGATATTATACACTTGTGGTTTTTTCTGTGAAAATTGCTCATAAGTGAAATCTGCATAGCAAATTCCTACTCTCACTGATCAATTCTTACTGCATTCTTATGAGCAAAAATCTACTTTATTGAAAAACATGTAGACACTAGATATGTACACAAGCTCTTCTTCTGGGGAAGTTCACGGCAAACCAAGCTGTGTGAGTGCTGAATATGTTCACCTCGAAGCCCGAACTGGGAAACTGTCTTTGAAGTTCAGTTCAAAAGTCCAGCAAATGGTTCTACACAGGACACAATGTTTGTGGGACCCCACTTAAAATTTACCTCTCTGCCTGAATCTTAG
>MTQE01000390.1:11856650-11887238 GCA_014337955.1 Aspidoscelis marmoratus
GTGTGGGGAGAAGAATAGAAGGCTTGTCAGCCACTTTGAGTCCCCTTAAATTGTTGAGAAAAGCGGGGTAGGAAAGCCAACTCTTCTTCTTCTATATCACCCCTGTTTAACAGCTGAAACATAGGTGAAAAAAACAAAGCACTGCTTTTAAGAGTGACCTTCAAACTGAGTGTATATTTTTCCTCTCCTCACCACTGCAAAACCACAGGCATATTGACTCCCCATTACTGGTGGTAGCAGAGAAGAAGCAAAACCAGAAGCAGAAGCTGTGGTTTATTGAACCTTTCAAATAGTCATTTTGTTCCCTTCCTGTATCCCCCCACCTCCCCTTGTCACTTTAGGGTCCTCTGGAGCTTCACATCTCAGAGATTCATGAAGCCGGTTGCCTTCTCAATATTTCTTTTGATGCTATGCACTTGGGATAAGTCAAGCCTGTGAGTGTTCCGGAGGTTATAACCTGAATTTACAATCCTGACAGCTCTGCTCAGGCGCAGTGCCAGAAGTTGCTTGGAACATTCAAATAATGATAGGACGGGCTGATATTGGTTCCTAAGGGACCATAGGAAACAACATGGCCCTTCCAAACTGTTAAGTTGATGTGCTTTCCAAGAAACATCAGGCTTAAGGGTGGCAATCTTATAGTAAAATATCTCTGGGGATCTCAGTGAAGGAGGAAGAAGAAGGGGAAAAGAGAGAGAGAGAGATCAGTGCTAGAACTATGCATTGCAGTCAGACTAAAGAAGAAGGATGGATGAGGTGCAGATGATTCTGATTAGATAATCTGTGTGCCTTGAGAAATAATACTTCTATAGCAGGGTGGGGGATAAAAAAGACACTTAAACGGTAATTGCTATATGATTCAAGTGTGTCATATTTACTATAATCTTAGATTTTGAGTTTCAGAAAATATTACTGAATTATATGTCTCCTTCCCTCCTTTCCCTCCACCTCAGCAATCACAAAATGCCACAAGGGTTCTTAGATCTTGTGTACAGCATATAGAGGCGCACCAAGCTGCACTCAAGTTTTGAAATCTGAACGTCAGAACTTGGTAGACTGCAAACGCACAAGCTGACCTCTTGTGACTTTGTGGTCTTGTGGTCGGCATGCTGCATTCGTATCCTGTAGGCACCGGGTTTGATTCCGCACTCCTCCACTAAGCATGAAGTCAGCTGGGTGACCGTGGGCTAGTCACAGCTGTCTTCTGAGGTCTCACAGCCCCATCTACCTCAACAGGGTAACTGTTGTGGGGAGAAGAACAGAAAGCTTTGTCAGCTGCTCTGAGTGAGAAAAGTGGGGTGGAAAAGCCAATTCTCCTCCTCTTCCTCCGATGGCCTCTTCTAAAAAGTAATCTTTACAAAATGCAGTGGTATGCTGAAATGGATGGTGAAACTATGGTTCCATTTTGAACTGACATGGACATAGGTTTTTGATCTGGGTGAGTGCAGGTACAGGTACAGAATCAGATTCAGATTCAGATTCAGGTACAGGTACAGGTACAGGCATGGTCAAGGACTGGACCAGGGGCCTTTCTGCACTTGGCCCATAGTTTGTGTGCAGTACACTCCCAGATAGAACATTTGCACTAGGAGGGACTGTTTCCAGCTCAGAAACGGCCCCTTCCACGGAGGAGTGCACTGCGTACAAACCAGGCGTGAAGCACAATTTTGTGTTCCACACATACACTTTCCCCATCCAGCAGTGCCTTCATTTGCACCTCTATAGTTCATAGACATGTGGCACACTGTGCAAGTATGTTGTTGCATCATGGGATGTGCTGGTGTCACTGTACATGTGCGGTGCATCGCCATCATCCCAGTAATGGTGCTGGCGCATGTGCAGTGGTGCCGTCATTGGGAGCCAAGATGATGGTACCTGGACCACCCACCCGCGCCCAAGGTAAGTCTGTGGACAGGTGGGTGGAGGGATGGCGGGTACTAGCATTTGCAAGTACGAATGCTAGTCCACGCCAGGGAAATTCCATCATTCCTGCCCTCCGGATCGGACAGGAAGTGCAAACTTCCCCCAGGACTGGCAACTAAAACACATGCTGCTCCTTGACAGGCCTTGCAAAAATGCACCAAGGAGCAGCACATGCTTGCACCCACCAAGACTGGTAAGCCACGGGCCACCAATGCAATGTTGCATACAATGACTGGCTTGTTTATTTATTTATTTGTTGTTTGTATTTCTATCCTGCCCCATAGCCGAAGTTCATAGGTGGGTAACAACATTTAAAATCAGACATATATTAAAACACGGTTGTTGTTCTAATATATACTGTGTTTAACATATACAGTGAAGGGGTCTGACCCATCCCAAGGGGTAGACTATTCCATAGCCTGGAGGCCATCACTGAGAAGGCCCTCTCCCAGGTGCCCACCCCTTTTACTACTGAAGGTGGTGGGACAACCAAGAGGGCCTCCGCTCCAGATCTTAAGCATGGGCAGGTTGATATGGGAGAAGGCATTCCTTTAGATATTTGGGGCCCAAATCATTCCTTAGCCTAGAAATAGGTAATGGATACTGAGAGATGCCAGTTTTTAGCCCATGATCCTCCCCAGAGGCCTACATTGGGAACACCAGATGTAGTTGCAGCATTCCTTGTATAACATGGGATAGTGAGGCAGGATCCCACAATATGGCTATTATGAGAAATTCCACAATGATGTGATGCTTATATGATGTCTGCCGGCTCATTTTCTTATACTCTCAATTGTAGCCAACCAAAAGTCAGCCAAGTTCACGCAAAACAACAAGGGGAAGTGAGTCGGTGTTTGGCTGCTACAAGGAGAATTATAATTAAACAAGCCTGAAAACTTGCAGGTAGGCTCACACTTGCCTCCCGCGTTCAGCGCAGGCAGCATAAGGCAACTGTGGGATTTTCTCTAAGTTCTACAATTGTCCTTTGCTGCCTGGGAACATCTCATCAGCTCCAGCCAGCATGACCAGTCTTAGGCAATATTGGGAGCTACAGTGTTACACCTAGAACCACTTTTTGTTCCCACCTTGTCTAGGGTGTCCAAGAATGTTTGCTCAGCCAAATTAATAATATCATATAACATAGCATAGGACAACTTCTTGGTTTCATGTCATTGTATGAGGAGCTGGATTTCACTTAAAGTGTGCCAAATGCATTTAAACAAACAAACAAACAAACCCATTTCCGCCCCTTGAAAGAACAGACTTGGAGCCAGAGTTTCTTCTAATGAGAAGCTTCAATGGCAGGAAGGCAAATTAGATGTACAGCTGCAGTTTTTGACAGAAAATGTGCATTTATGATAATACCTTGTTTGTGTGAAGATCTGAGCTCCTGCTGAATGGTACGTAGCTTTATAGATTGTTTCTGGAATTTCATGTAAAAGGATTAAATGTAGCAGGTGTTGGGAAGGCATCTACTTGAGTCTGTAGACAATATAATGTTCAGTGGAACAAAAATACAAAGGAATGAGGCAGATCCCTTTGTTTATTTGAGAGTAAGATTCTGCATCTTTGATTCACCTTCGGGTGAACGGGACATACTTAATGGTAAGCCACTGCAAGGTTGGAAGGGCAGTGGGAAAACAGGCTAAAGTTAGTGGCAGCATGCTACAGTTCCCAGCTTCTGTGGGTGTTCAGAGCCAGCTCCTGCAGCAGGAATCTGGAAGGCTGCATCCAGATTTTGGTTATTTATTCTGCTATATTTGGATATTCTAGAATAATCATGGATACAGCTGAAGTCACCATAGGAGTTGGGCTACGGATGGAAATTCCAGGCAGAGCTGGCATAAGAGGGGAGACATCCAAATGTTTCTCGTGCCGGCTTCTCTGAAGGAAGCAACCATGGAGTAGCTAATCCCAGATTAGCATTGGTTGCGCTTTTTGGAGGAAGAGGTGGGAGGCCAGTGCATCAGGGACATCAACATTGGCCGTCTCCACCCTCTAGGTGATGAGAAATCAGCTGAAAAACCATGTGCAGATATAACCTTAGAAATGTTTAATCTTCTGGTGGCTAAAGATGAAAGAAGAAGATATGGAGAAGGGAGGGTGGCATCCAGCCCTCACCATCTCTAACTAATTTGGCTAATGTTCAAGAAGTTATGGAAGGCCTGGTCTCTGGGTCACCACCAACTGTAGTAAAATAGTTGGCCATGAAAGAAGGGTCCTTCTCAGTAATTACACCAACACCTTGGAATAACATTCGAGAGTTGCACCTGGAGCCAACCTCAAATACCTTTAGGGTTTCTAAATTCACCCCAGGCATTTTGGAAATCTGCCTGACTGTTCTGGTTTTCAAGTTGTCCTATTTTATGTTTAATAACACATTTTTAACAATAGCATTTTCATATTGTTGTTTTTATACCATTTTTTGGGGGGTATATTTTCAGGTATTTCTGTTGTGAGCTACCTACAGGAACCTTTGGGTTATTGGGTGGCTATAGAAATTTAGCACATACATAAAAAACAAACAGTCTGGAGGGCTATTAACTACACTTCAGTGCATGGACTTCTACAGACTGTGCATTAAAATCATATGTAAGAAGTAGGCATTTTGAGGTTTATTTCAAACATGTCTAGATTCCTTTAGTGTAAACTAGGGATGTGCAGGAATAATTTGGCACGTTCAGAATTCGGCCGAATGTGTCCAAATTCTGACATTCATGGATGGATCAAATAGGGCCCTATTGAATCTATTCATTCTAAAGTTGGATATGAATTTAAAGATACGAATGTCAACAACATTTGTCTGTATTATATGTATCCGTACGCACTTCATATGTATCCTGTTTAATCTGGTATGCATCCCATTTTCATCCTGTATTATAAGCGCAAATGCATACAGTTACGTATAGTATTCGTATAGATACGTATGTAATAGACATATCTGTATGTTCAAATGATTCGAATGAAAGTTTTGGAACATTCAAAAATCTGTTCGAATGTCTAAATTTGAATGTGAAGACATTTTATTCGATTTTGAATGTCCACATTCGAACGAATTCAAGTGGATTTTGAATGTTTAGAATATTTGTACTCATCCCTTCATGAAATGGAGGAAGGACAGACTGGTGTGTGAACAATCACATCTCAAAGACATTTCCGAGCCACCTCAGAGTCACCTCAGATATTTATTAATTTTTTGCTCTATCTGATCACAGCCATAAATGAGGACTCTATGTGGGGAATATAAACATGTGGTTATCCAGGTTGTAAAGCCATTTGTTATTGCCATTTAATGATCATTAGTTGTGACCATGTAGATTTACTAGTTCTGAGCATTATAAGCTACCCAGAGAACACCAATTATATGGGACTTAAAAATAAATGAAGCCATGTACTTTTATGTCTTTAAAACATTTGTATTCTGTTCTCTTTAAGACAATCTCAAAGCGATTTGTTGAAATCCCTTCTCCTGTACAATTATTACATAGAAGTCCTACCATTTCCTCCTTATTGCAGTCCTAACCTGTACATTGCATATATGAATAAATAAATCAGAATTATCTTTGCTGTGAAAAAACAGCAGTGGTTCAAATGAGGTCCATTGCTAACTGTGGTTCCCTGCAGGTTGGACACTTATTTGTCTGACCCCGATTCTAGTTGGTCTTTGCTGACACATTCTTTGGACATCTCAAAGACCCGATGGTCTCCCAATATGCTCCCTGTGCATCATTTGTTTCTACATTTCCAATCTGTTCCCAGACTCTTTATGCAAACAGAGGCAAAAGAGACACGAGGATGCTGAGACACAAATCACAATGATTCCCTTTCATGCATTATTCATTCATTCATTCATCTGTTTATCTGCAGTAGCAGCTGGCACCTGTGGATGTGCCCCTAAGTATCCAGAAATGTCAGATGGAGATTCATTGCAAATCCCTTTGCTCACTGGATCAGATGGGGATTTGTTGCAGGATTCAGGCTTCTTTGAAGATTAATGAATCTCCATGCTATGCTTGCAGATGGGTTCTCACCTGATGGTCACTTGTGATTATCTTTAATTCACCTTTCCGTAGTGGGGTTTGAAGAAGAAGACATTTGAAATTATCAGAAGTAGTATTTTTGGGAGAAGAATAAATAAGGGTCTGTATATAAATATTGAAGTTTGGAAGTCACTTATAGTTAGGTTTTTCTTTTCTCTTTTATTTCTTTTCATACTTTTAGTTAGTGTAGCTTTGCTTCTTCTCGTCTGTTATATATGGTTAAGGTATCATTCCGTAATTTTTAATGTTGTCTGAAAACTTAGTAGAATTCTTTAACCCCCCCAAAAAAAAGAAATTAAGCAATCAAAATTGAAAACTAACATTAAAAAAAATACAAAAATCAAATCAAATCAATGTAAAATATAGGGATTTTATTTTAAGTGAATAAGAAGTGGCAGGGGAACGTTTGCCAGTTTGGTCTAGTGGTTAGGGAGCTGGGCTCTTATCTGGGAATACTGGCTTGACTCCTCCCTGCTCCACGAAGCCAGCTGGGTGACCTTGGACTAGTCACAGCTCTCTTCTGAGCTCTCACAGCCCCACCTGCCTCACAGGGTGTTCTGTTGTGTGGAGAAGAACAAGTTTATCAGCTGCTTTTCGTCTCCTTAAATGGGTAAGAAAAGCAGGAAACTTCCTTTTGGGATATCTTTTCAGAGGAAATGTCCCTCAGCAAGTACCTGGTATGTAGCATTCAACCAAAGCTGCCTTGGAAAGATGAGGTTTTCCTTGTTCTTGGTGGCAAAAAATAAAAAGAAAAAGAAAAAAAAGAAAAGAAAAAGAAAAGAAAAGAAAAGAAAAAAAGCTTCAGGTCCAAGGAGGTCTGGATATCCCTTTCAAGGTTTACTGGGGAAAGACCATCTTTGGAACAACAGCTGTATGGAATGAGCATAAGATAGTCCAGCAAACCAGCACAGATGTTTTCACTGAGACTCTTGGCTCAGGCAGTTTTTAATTAGCTGAAAGCTAATTGAACCATAACCTACAGGTGCACATGAATGCAATTTTCAACATTCAATTCGATTCAAATTAAATATTCGAATGTCCGAATTTGTACGAATAGAGAAAAAATGAATGTATTCAAACTCTAGGCCTCTTCAGTCTGGAGAGACGGCGTTTAAGAGGGGACCTGATTGAACATGCAAAACCTCATATACAAGAAAACAACCAACATGCTTCACATTGGACAAAGCAGTGGACTGGAAATATGGTGCGGTATCTTGACTCCGCTGTGGACATTTTTAAAGAAGTCCACAACTGGGCCTGAACCCATATTCTGGATTGTGGAGGGCATGCAAACAGCCCACCCCCATAGGCCAGAAAATGAAGGAGAACCCTTTTTGGAGGGATTTCAGGAAGCACCACCAAAAGTGGTGTATCACTGAGAAAGTTCTGCCCAGAAACCTCCATTCACAGCTGTTTCTGGGGGCTCTTTGGAGGCAGTGGCCAGGCCTGGAATGGGACAAGCTACTACTGTGTTTCTGGAATACTGGGAAGGAAAGTGTGGTAAAGGCCTTAGGAGTTCAACAATATCTAGAGAGCAGTTGGCCCCTGTTGTTGATCTACAACCTTCTAGATACAAAATTAGTAGTAAAAAGGTACCTCTGGTTGCCCTGCTCCAGTGGTGACCATTTCCTTCTTCAAAACCTGGAAGAGGTGCATCAACTGAAGAGACAGGATTCTTACTCTCAGGGTGCCTTTTAAAGAAAAGTTGTCTCTGGAGCAGCATCTGGATGTCGTTCCAGCTGCACTTTGGGTCTCGTGGCCAGAGCAATGGCCGCAGTTTTATCCCACTGACCAGGAATGGCTGTTTCAGGGACACAACCATTTGGATAGGGTTTGTACGCCCACCCAGAGATACTACCATGTTTTCAGTTCATGAGCTATCCCATCAGCTCATTTCGAAGCAGCGTGTGACAAGCGAGCCATATGAAATAATTCCACGTGGTTCATGTTTTTGCATGCAGCTGTGTGGGTTTAATTAATGTTCTCTAAGTTAAAATAACAAATAAAAGAACAAGGGGGATTAGCAGTGGCTTTGGTAAACCCCTCTAAGCCACTGCTGATTAATAACTAACCACACAGATAAAGCTGCCATTATGGATTCCTTTTGTTAGCTGGAGTATGTCCACTGGCCGTAGAAAACATACAGAAGTCGCTGGTAGAATAGGAAAATGAGTCTGTGCTATAGCTGGATTCCAGCTCCTCCTAGCTGAAACCAGGGGCCTGATTCCACTTGGCATATATTTAAGGATATGAGTCTGTGGTCCGCATGTTATTGCAGACTCTGGCAGGCCTCATTTGGGGCCTGCTGTAGCCTGCACTAGCATGTGGACAGCAGGCTGCTATTCCAGGATATATTCCAGAATAAAACCAAGTGCGAACAGGCCCCTGCTGGATGTCACATAATGGAGAAGAAGGCTGTTTCCACACAGGGGCAAAAAAACCACACACAGATCTACGGCACCCGGATCTACGGCACCCGGTTTTAATAGCTCCGTGTGCAGGGTAGATCCGGTTTTGTGGGGTAGATCAGGATCTAAGAAATCTGGATCTAACCCGCACCCCTGGCGCTGCACACATGGTGTGGATCCGGATTGGAGGTGGATGGTGTGTGGAGGCACGGCACCCGGCTCCGATCCGGGATGGAGGGCCCTCCCCCGGCTCGCTGGAGCCAAGCATGGCAAGCCGGGGGACCTCGCCGCCGCGGCTCACCCTGGCCCCAGAAGCTTGCCTAAAGCCCACCCTAGCCCACCCTGCTGGGAGCGCGGCACAACCCCTCCTTACCCCTTGAGGGTCAGTGTTGTTCTGAGGGTCTTCGCCCAGGATGCCAGCGAGCCAATCATGGTGGGCAGGGGGAGGACCCTCGTTAGTTACACTTGCGCCATGCAGACGCATCCTAAATGGATGCCTTTTCATGGTGCAAAACCACTTGAGATGTGGTGTGTAACTAACACCCATTAAGCAAGGATTAAGTCCGCTTAGGTGTGGACGCACCCACCGGAAATGTGCAACTTTAGCCCCGCTAATGCAGACATGGCGAAACCAAACTGGTTTTGCCGCCGAAATCCACATTAGAAAGGGATGCTAAATGTGGACACGTGTGGCCGGAAGTGTGTTAAATAGGCACATAAATGCAGACGCGCGTTTCCCAATCCATGCTTAATGTGTGTTAAAGGGCCTGTGCGGAAGCACCTGAACAGAAGTTGCAGGTCTAACAACATCTGCAGGGCTGCAGATTCTTCACTTTTGCTTAGACTATTTCGTATGATCTGTTTTCTTTCTTTCTTTCTTTCTTTCTTTCTTTCTTTCTTTCTTTCTTTCTTTCTTTCTTTCTTTCTTTCTTTCTTTCTTTCTTTCTTTCTTTCTTTCTTTCTTTCTTCCCTTCCTTCCTTGGCCATAAATTAAAGAAATACAACCATGTATGACCCTGAATGCTAAGCATTAGTCTTCTTCCAATGAATGAATGAATGAATGAATGAACGAACGAATGAATTTATACAGTCAGAGACCAGAATCAAAGTGTATAAAATGACATTTCTTGCCATATTTAAAACCAGATTATAAAAATGGCTTAAGAGGAGAGTTTCCCCATATGATACTGTTATGGTAAAATTTAAAATACATTTTATCAACATTTCTGATTTTCTGCAATCCTATCCGTTAGCTATAGTTGCTCTTGTTCTTAATTTAATTCCTGTCAGACAGAACTTAGCTACATTCAAAGTGTTCTGATTATCTTGTAATAAATGTTTCAGACAGTATTCTTCCCCTTTGACTAAAATTTGGGACAGAATAGGGGTAATAAAAGTTGCAGGTGTCTCTTCATGGACCCTCTTTCAATTACTTTTGATTCTTGCCAGATTTGATGGATGGTACAACAGCAAGCAGAACTTTATACAGAACAAGGTAAATGCTGAAACAGGGATATAATTTCACCCCTTGAGTTGTGAATGAGGCCGTTTATTTTCAGACAAAAGTGATGCCCCCTTTTATAATCTTAAATGTTAAAAACAGATACTCCCTTTCAGCTTTTGAGGGCAGTGTTCCAGAGGGTTTTTGTTTTTGTTTAGTTAACTATTCTCAGATCATGTAAATAATGGATATGGCTGAGTTTGAGAAGGCTTCACTACTGAGGAATCTCAGCAAATTCCCCTCTGTTACACACACCTTTCTTTTGCTGCTGAATAATATGACCTTTCCCACCATACGATAATGGACCCCAAACTATGCTATGAATAATAGGCAAAAATCTCTTGAAATTCATGGTCCAAAATGCTTTTAGGCAGCAATCCTGTGTGAAGATCTGCCAGCCAAAAACGGGATTGCAAAGAAGCTAAGCTAGGAGGGCAAAACATCAACAATGCTGCTGGCATGGTGGACAGTTGTTGGCATGGCAACAGATGCATCAACTCTGCTGGCAAAAACATATTGGTAGAAGAGCTAGAAGATGGGGACATTATAGTCTGGATGTGGAGAGTCTGAGGAAGCAACATATTTATACCAGCCTTTTATGACAGTAGTGGCTTCTTCCCCCTGTCACCTTTCACCCAAGGCTACTTTTGTGTTTGATTCTCTTCTTGTTCTTGTTCTTTCTAGGATGCCTGGAGGCTTTGAAGGGACTAGAAATGCGTCTGAAGGACTGCCTCAGGGTCCCAAATAAGGCTTAGCTACCTGTACAATGATTCTGAGGTTAATGGTACAACTTTCTGTATGCAAGAATTTTCCATCACCTTAATGTTTAGGAAAGTATCTCCTAAACTACAGTATATCCATACTACAGTAAAGGCTGGAATGAAAAATGAACTGGGTTACATCCACATCCTCTGAGGCACCCCAGGCAGCATTTGCAGTGAAATGTCCCATCTGCATTGAGGAGCAGCCTATCAGGAGGACTCACCTCCTGTTAAATGCTGCATATTCATAGGATGTGGCACGGGTGGCCCTATGATGTGAAAAGGTCACCATAGTTAACTTAAATGAGAGATTACTTGACAGTGGCAGCACTGACAGAGGGGGCTGCAGTCTCTGCTTCTGCCATGTCCCCAAGGCCGCCGCCACCTCCATCACCCCACGGCGGCACTGGGGGGCATGGGGGAGACAACAGAGGTGGTGATTGCATCCCCCTCGGTCACAATGCCCAGCGATCCAGTAAGTGCCTACCCTCTCTGGGAGTAGCTTGGCTCTGTTAGGATGCTGAGTTCGTGCAACGGCCAAGTGAATACTACAGTGTGGACACAAAACACTGGTAGCAAGTGTTTCAACAGTAAACTAAAACAAGTTTATTATTATACACAAGCAATACTAAAAGGAAAATAAGGTTCAGGTATTTGTTGGTTTAACTCAGGTTTAACTCAGTCAGTCTCTTAAGGCTAGGAGCTACCCCTTTCTCTAAAGGAAAATAGTTCCCCTTTTAAAAGACAAACCTCTCCACATTCCTCCCCCTCTGGCTTGCTCTGCCACAGCTCAAGCCAAGCCAGGGTACCAGAAAGTGGCTCCAGATGATCACAAGGCCCAGTCCGTCCTTGCTTGTCCGATCATCCAGCCTGGTCAGTTGCTATTGAAGTCTTCCTTCAAGATCTTCCAGCCAAAAGACCCCTGGTCAGCTACTGGTTCCAGCTCCCTCAGGATTCAGCTCTCTTCTCCTTTCAGCTCTTCTTCCAGCATGAAGACCTAGTCTGCTGTCTTCTGTGTTCATTTATACCCATATCCCTGACCATGATTGGCTGTAACCTCCTGGGGAAAACTGCTGCCATAAAATGCTGCTGGAAACTCCTGATTGGTGGGAACCCCTGCTCTAGCCCCTCCAGCACTCAGATCCCCGGACAGCTTTTCCCTCCAAAAAGCAGCTTCAACCAATCACTGCAGCAGGGCCCGCACGGGATTTCCCGCCATTTTTGCAGCCTCTGCCCAGGTCTTGCAACAAGCTGTTTGCAACAAGGCTGGCTATTGCAGTTAACTAGAAGCCTGCAAAGCCCAAAAGCAAAACAGTTTGCAGCCTGTACCCTGAAACCATCACACCCTCTGTCAGTGCAGCCTCCCAGTCACCACCAACTGCTGCCAGCACCCCACCCCCACCCCAAGGAGGCTGCTTTGCCGCTAGGGAGGAGGAGGAGGAGGTAGGTGGTGATGGCCGGGGGAGCATTGGGGACATCATCCTGCCCATCAGCTGAGCCAGACAGCTGTGCTGTCCCTCCCCCCCCCCCGGGCAGGGTTGTCACTCGCAGCTGCGGAGCCTACTCAAGCTTCCATAGCTATGGTGGAGCCGACACCACCTGCAGGGCCTCCATAGCTGTTTATGGAGCCAGCACTGGCTTTGTAGACGCTGCAAAAGCAGCTAGAAAGATGTGCCTCTCTGCCCCACCCTCATCTGGCTCTGGCGAAATGGAGCCTTGGAATGGGTGCTATGGAATCTGCACGGTGCCCCATTTAGCACCCGTTCTGATCAGGTGCTAGAGAGCTCATGTGGATGCATGGGGCCTTCTCCAAGATCCAGATCTTCAAGATCTGGATCTTTGAGTGCCCATGCAAAAACCTGGCAAGTTTTCATCCAATGAAGGTTTTGATTGATTTCCTTTAGTATTGAGCCATTTGAGCTCCTTGAAATCCAAGGTCTTCTCCAGCACCATGATTAAAAAATGTTGATGCCTTGGCATTCAACCTTCTTATGGTTCAGCTCTCATGGCTGTATGTTACTATTGGGAAAACCATTGTTTGGACTGTATGGACCTTTGTTGGCAGGTTTACCATAACTTTCCTCCCAAGGAGAAGTGTCTTTTAATTTCAGGACTGCAGTCAACATCTGCCATGATCTTTGAGCCCAAGAAAATAAAATCTGTCACTGCTTACATTTCTTCTTCTGTTTTCGAGGACATGATGGAACTGAATGACATGATCTGTAGTCCTAAGGTTAGCATGTGAAAGAAAACAAACAAACAAACAAATAATTGCATCAGATATTCCCTGTATTAGAAGATACGTCTAATGAAATTTCCACTTCTTTCCCATGTGGCCAAATGTCCATACATCCATTTCCTTTCTGTTATGCTACTGCTAAAGGCATAGGAGTCCTGTTGAACTGATTGGATGGTCATCTCAGACATCTCCTTGAACCTCACAGGAGATACCCAGACACAGATGTTGTTCTGTTCAGGATCTATTATTTTTTATGCCACATATCCTTTCCTTACATTTGCTGGCATTGGCAGACAGACAAGTAATCTTTTCCTTCATTCATAGAACAAAAAACATTATGATCATAATGGTTGCCATCCCAAGTATGCTCTCTGTTGAGCAGTTTTTCAGCAAGGTCTGTATGACAATGAATGGCCACCCACATGCCACTGAAAAAGGATGCTACATTTATTGAATAAATGAGTCCTTTCTGAATTATTTGCTCAGCTCTGCTAATGGGTAATTGCTCCATAAAACTTTCAGGTAGCATTCACGATGTACATTACACCTACTTCTGCAGTGTAATCACTGTCAAAAGTAAAGGCTGATAAATAAGCCTTATTTAGGAAATACTCCTAACAGTAGGGCTAGCAAAGGCAGGTAATGTTCCGTAAAATATACACCTACATTCATAAATTGGAGGGCGGAGGGAGAGACAACAGTAACAAGACCCTGACTGCCCCATCCTTCTCTCCACCCATGCAAATGATTTCCTCTATTATTTTTATAGCAAAAAACTCACAGGAAGAAATGAGCCTAAATCAAACCTCATTTATTCAGGAAATGCACCCACACACTGTGGTGCAGGCAAGAACTAGCAAAAAGGGAGAGAAAGGCCAACGAGGAAGCTTTAATGGCAACCAAAATCCTTTGTTTTGATGACACCATGGGCGCAGGGCACCAAAGTGAGAAATGACTTTAATAACATTTTAAAATAACACTATTGCCAGTGCCGCCATCAGTTCAAATCATCTAGGCTGCCGAGTGCTTTGGTTCAGGGAGGGAGATGTGGCACCAATGTTATAGTGTTTACATGCAAACATATTATTCCAGAGTGACCCTGTTGAACTCATTGTGGTACTTTTTTAAAAAAAAATCTTAAGCAATGTTAGGATTACATTTTGGGTGGCATTTAGGGACAATCGCTTCTGTGGGGGCAAGGGAAGAAAGCCAAATGAGTGGGTTTTTTGTAGTTTATGGCCTCAATTCTACTCCCACTGAACTGGTAAGCCTATGATTTTTATACCCTATAAAATGAGAAACATATTCAGAGGCAAGGAATCGTAAAATCCTAATAATAAATAATGCACAAAGATACAGAGGCGTAAAGCTTTAGCTACATGTTGAGACAGAGCTCAGTTACTTCATTTCTGGGATCATCATATATACCACTACAGAGGAACTCCAAGCAAAGCCGGACTGCCGAAGTTGCAGAACTCTGGTGTAATTACAGATCAATTTGTAAAAAGACTTAACTGTGTATATTCACACACATATATAGTGCCATGAAAAAGTATTTGTCCCTTTGCTTACCGCTTCTGTTTTGCACACTTGCCACGCTTGATTGTTTCAAAGTGAGACAAAGACTACCTGGTGGTGTGTGCCAGGGATGGGTGGGGCTCTACAGCTTCCCCATCCGCCCCTTTTGGAAACCATGGAACAATGGTTCACTAGACTCTGAAGGTGCAGGCTGGCAGTATTCTGGCAGTGAGGGACTGTTTCTGGTGTCTGGCAGAAACTGCACCATGCTCCCGGTACTACCTTGGAGGACCGCACTGGAGCAGCTCACACCCCAGAATGCTTGGAAAACCACTTTAAAGTGGTTTTAAAGTGGTTTTAAACCACTTTAAAGTGGTTTCCCATCGAACATAAAAGGAGCCTTGCTGGATCAGGCCACAGCCCATCTAGTGCACCATCCTGTCTCACACAGTGGCCCACCAATTGCTTATGGGCATCTCAAGCAAAAAACATAAATGAAGGCAAAACATTCACCTGCTCTCAAATCCTTACAAATGGCAGCAGAGGATAAGATGGATAGATAATGTCATGAAAGCAACGTACATTACCTTGGGCAATCTTTGGGAGACAGTAGAAGACAGAAGGGCCTGGCATGCTGAGCTCCGTTGTTAACAGTCAGACATGACTAGGGATGTGTACGAATATTCATAACATTAGTTATTCGTCTGAATTTGGACAAATTTGGACATTTGTGCACAAATCGAATGTTACAACATTTGTACATTAACATTTGTACGAATACGAATGTTTCGGAACATTTGTACAAATAGTTCATACATTCATTAAACTAGGGATATGTATTGGATACATATTTATCTGTATGCATTCGTATAGGATCCGTATGCATTGGTAGTGGATATGTATCCAATATGTATGTGTTTGTATAGGATCCGTATGTGGGATCCATATGCGGGATCATATGAAGATCCATATGCATTCATATTGGATATTCATACTAATTTGCATGCATACATTCGTATCAAATCTAGTCCTACCACATTCAAAGGGGATCTATTTGAACAAATGCAAAATTTTAAACATTTGATTCATTGTGGACTGAATGCCCCAAAACCCATTTGTGCTCATCCCTAGACATGACTTAATAAATGAACAAAAACCTCATCATGAATATGGTTTACCATTTATGGAAGGAGTCATTTTCAGTACAGAACAGCTCAAAGAGTCAAGAAATTCTTTCCAATTGTTCAGCCCAAATCCCCCTTTTATTAGTTTGAACCCACTGGTTTGTGTCCTATCCTCTGGAGCAACAGAAAACAAGTGGGTTATCTCAAATGCGTGACAGATGGCTCGTAAAAACCTTCAAGATGCCCACTGCATTTTCCTTTTGATAGTTTCTTCTCCACAGGATATGTCAAAACCCTGAGGGTGAAAAGGATGATCAGAGATCTATAGAAAGACTGAAATTACTAGAAATCCAGGAAGGTTCATCTCACTGTACAACCAAAAAGAAAAAAAAAAACCTCATGCTCTGCTGGTTGCATGTATTAAACAAAGGAAACATCAATAGAGCAATGAGCTGTGGCCTCTGAGGTGAATAGGAAGCATTCATCAGAGAACCCATAATGGGATAAATGAGCTACAAATGGAACAATTCCATTAAAAGAAGAGTTTTTAAATGTGCCAACTAATTTCCTAACATGGCTCTTTGATGTCAGTAATTGGTGCAGCTGCCAAAGAAAGTTATGTGATTGTCCACAGAAGGGAAGGTGGATCAAAGGACAGTAACCTAAGGGTAGCCAGTTGAGCAAAAAATTATATATAAAAAAATAAACTCAGAGAATGTGATATTGATACTAGGCATAGAAGATCAGGCTGTTCCCCTGAATGTTCAAATTGTGTCCTTTATGATTTGATTTCAGTGAAGAAAATGATCCTTATTCAGCAACAGTATATCTCCAAGATTTAGGGCAAGGAATGGCAATTGTTATTTTATCTGGCTTATCAGATCCTCAAGGACGCTTAGGGTCAATGTGGTGGGAATTAGAGTTCTGGACAATCAATCCTAGTGAGATGAAATCAGGCCATTGGCCAAGTGCGCTGAGGAGGTACCTTCTCCCACAGAATGTGTGGCTGGTAGGAATGTGCACGAATATTCGTAGGCATTCAAAATCCGATAGAATGTGCTGAATTTTGACATTTCAACTTGAATGTCCTGAAATTCCAATGTAAACATTTGAATCGAATTTTGAATTTCGGATCTATTTGTTTGAATTATCCAGATATTCATATGTGTGCGGGTTCGTACACGATGCGTACTTGAAGATCTGCATCTTTCCCGCATTCGTACGCATTCGTACAGATCCGTACGGGATGAAAATGGGTTGCCTATGGGATAACAATGGAATGCATACGGATGTGTACAGATGTGTACGTATGTGGGGTATATGCGTTTGTGCACATATGAATGTTGTTGACATACTTGTGCCTATGAAGAGAGTTTGCCACGGCGGTGATGGTGTGATCAAATGAAGGCCCTGTTTGATTCATATATGAATGTTGTTATACATTGCAAATTCATATGAACAATGAATAGCACTAATACTCTTGCATGCCCCTATCCATGACTTGTGGATTATGTGCAGAGCTGAAGGTCATGTAGAGGTACTTCAATTATACTGGAAACGTGGGTATTCTTCCCTAGGGCATGAGACAGAAGCTGATAAAATATAAAGTTCCTCCCTAGTGCACAATTTTAGGATGAACCTTAATGACCTACCACCTCCCATCCATTTGCCTGCAACTTGTTTAGTGGGTATTTCAAGTTGTCCTGGCTTTCCGATCAATCATCTCCAAGAATCATTTGGGCGTGGCTGCCTCTTCGCTGAAGAAGGATACCACAGATCCATTGTGATCTGCAGCAATAGCCTTTTCATCTATCATACTGCAGACAGAAACCTTCCTTCACTGTGAAGACTGAAATGAACATCTTATCTCAGGGACAGTCTAAAGAGATGTGATCAATGGCCCTTCCCTAACAAACCCATTTGCCACTTGCTGAGTTTATGCTGTTTATCAATCCAGAATTTATGCCATCATATAACATCCTTTCTTTTACTCTGAGCCATAAGAGCTAATGTAAAAGCCCACAAATGTCCATTAACACTTCGACTGGTGATGCCAGGCTTTTGAATATGTGTCAGATATTACACTCACCAGCCTTCTTTCTTTCTTTCTTTCTTTCTTTCTTTCTTTCTTTCTTTCTTTCTTTCTTTCTTTCTTTCTTTCTTTCTTTCCCTCTCTCTCCCTTTGCTATGACATGTCCATCTACAGGTAAGACATACAATCTTTAAAAGAACGAAAACAAAACAAATGCTTCACCTTCTAGGCCATTGTTAAGAGTGGAGGAGTCAAGCTCACCCTTTCATTGGTCCCTGTCCTATCTGAGTATGTGTTAGTTAAGCCCAAATCAAAGAATCAGAAGAACAATGAATTACCATATCTTTGGTGTTTACCATTCTCAAATCTCTGCTAGTAGATCATCTAGTCACATTCTTCCCTGATATGATGACAAGTCATTTCCTTAATAGAGTTTCACTCTTCATGATCTTATGACCTTTAAGGTGCTTCTGCATTTGCCACTGAGAAATGGCTCAAAGAAGAGCCGTTTCTTGGCAATCCGACCTCCCGAGGATTCGTCTCTATTTTGGATGGATCCTAAAGGCCCCTGTGCATCCACAAACATGCGGGGAGGCCAGATCAGGCAGTCAGATCACCTGGGTGCTGAGCAAAAGCCGCAGCACGCATTCAAAAGGGCATCCGGCCTCCTGCACTGCCGCCGCCGCCCCCGGAGCCGTGGGACTGGAGCATGCAGCTGCCAGTCACTACATGTTTCCAGCAGTGCGCAGTGTGCAGGGGAGGGCAGAAGGAGGCAAACCGTCATGCTTCCACCCTCCCCAAGATGGTGGCTGCTGGGACCTCCATTCCTTCACCTGGCCATGTGCAGAAGTGTCCTGTTTCCACACGGATCCAGGCGAAGGGATGGATCGAAGACCTCATTTTTGAGGTCTTCATTTTAATTCGGTTTTGGGTGGCGAGACCCATTTTAGAAATGGATCTCGTTCGCCAAAATGCAGAAGCAGCCACTGCAAAGGGTCCCTGAAGAGGTCTGCAGTGCTGAAGCTAACAAGGTAAGTGTTTTAAATCTGTCTTAGGGGTGGTGGTTAATCTGGTTTCTGCATCTAGTGCGGAAACACCCTTAGTGCCCCATGCCTATTGTCCTGTCTCCGTCAGGCAAGGTCCAGAAGCAAGCAAGCAAACAAACACACACACACACAAACACGCACAGGCTTAGTAGCAGTAAGAGATAGTACCGAGGTACAGTTCCTTGGGGGCTTAAGAGTTACTGCATTATCAAAGAGCTTCAGGGTCAAAGATAACAGAGAGGCAGAAGGGTCAGTCGCTAATCACAAAGCAAGGTCACAGATTCCAAGAGCTACAGATTTACAGTTTTTGTCTGTGACAACTCTGGCTCGAATGTGAAGCTTTAAATAGAGGAATCAGGGCCATGCCTCTTTCATTGTAGGTGGCATAATCTTTCTGATTTATACAGCGGTGAATGCTCTTGTCTCAACACCTGTGGGGAAGGGCATCGCCCGGCTTCTTGATCCAACTCTGAGCTGCTGTCAGTTTGAACTACAGGCTCAGCATTCTCACTTGCCACTTGTGTTGGGCATTCTTGATCTTGCCCAGTTGGGTAGCCTGTCTGAGCCTGGCTAGGCATCTCAACTGCTCCTTCATCCTCAGAGGAAGGGACACTGACAAGAGGGGACATGACACCTATTTTATATTGAAAAGCACCTGCACGCTGTACACAACTCACTGTTTTGTTTTGTTTTTTACTTGATAGGTAAATGATAGTCCTTTGTCTAATGTGGACAGCCCCCAGAACACTCTGTCCACATTAGACAAAGCACAGAGTGGGAGAGGATGCCAAAAATAGTGCCCAGTCCCACTCTACAAGTAAACTTCAACATAGAGGTCTACCATTGTGCTAATATTTATTTATTTATTTATTTGCTTGCTTGCTTGCTTATCCTTCCCTATACCCAGAGATCTCAGGGTGGGTTACAACATATAAAATGAACACATTAAAAAAGTAACATATTAAGCTTATCAAAACCATTACAGTGCCTGGATGTGGAGAGGAAAGCTATTCCCTTACCTAGCCAAAGGCTAGGGTAAAGAGGTGTGTCTTCACAGATCTTCTGAACACACAGTGTGCCTGACACACCTCAGGGGGGAGACTATTCCACAGTCTGGGAGCCATCATTGAAAAGGCCCTACCCTGGGTGCCCACCCCTTTTGCTGTTGAGGATGGTGGTACAACCAGGATCTTCCCCTGCAGATCTTAGAGCATGGACAGGCTGATACAGAAGAAGGTGTTCCTTTAGATATTTGGGACCCAAGTCATTTAGGGCCTTATAGGTCTATGGGGGACCCATTTTAGTAGCACTTGAAGAAATAGGGGGAAAAAGGGGTGTCAAAACAGCTGAGAATTTTCATTCCCAACGTTCCAAGGCTCCATGCCAGCTTCAAAGGTTGTGACCAACTTTTGAAACTGGTGGCTTACGCTGGTTTGGTGTGCGTGTGGGGGAGTATGTCTAAGTGCGGATGCCCCTATAGCTTCCTGGTGACAACCTATCCCAGCATGTTATGGGATGCGTATCCTGGGGCAATTTTGCACACTTCCCTTCTGCTGAATGGGAAAGGAGTGTCATCCCCCAACCTATGAGCACTAGTCGCTTACACCCCATGCCCCACATGATTGGACATTCACCTGTGACCAGTCCCGGAACTGGACCTCTTCAGGGCACCGCCATTTTGTTTGCAGCACCCTCTGCGATTGTGCATGTATCAGAGCTGTCGCCATGATGACACTGACACTCTGCACATTCTCAGTTGTGTCTATGGTCATTTCAGGTACCAGCACACGTGTGTGGCACCTCAGACAACCCCAGACCACTGGAAGAGGTGTGAATGGCCACTACCTGGATGTGCCAGTTAAGTAATTAGTTAAGGTTGGTGCATGATTAGGGAACGTCTGGGAAGACAGGCATGGAGGCTGTAACAGCCTCCTGAAGGCTTGGATGCTCTTCCCCAGAGGTTCCCTAATCATGCACTATGGGTTGTAGTGCAAATAGGCTCCAGGACTCAGGGTGTAAGTGTGGAAATGGCCTTGAATCTGCAGGAGAAAATGTCTGCTCTCTGTTTCTAAAACACAAGCAAAGACTGAGTGGATATCTCATAACGTTGGACATTGGAAGTGTTTGAGCTTCCCCATACAATACCATTAATTTTACTTTGGGTATTTTTAGCTTGTAATTGTTTGAACAGGATGAAATGGGAAAATTACTGATGAATGCATTCTCCAGGATGTTCGTGGAAAAAAAATATTTCATTTGGCTTCTTAAGTACCTTTTAAGACAGATCTTTAAAGATCATTGAAATGAATAGACTTTTCAGGAGTATAAATCAGCTCAATATTAGTTTGATAGCACAATTATATTCTGCTCACCCTCCATCTAGGTCAGAGCTTCCCAAGGATCAATAGTTGCTTACCGGCTTTCTTTTCCATGTGGCTAAAAACCTATCAAAAGTGCAGCTTAATCAGCTCTTTACTCATCGATAGAGGTCAGGAAGCCAGAAAGTGGGCAGAGGAGAGCAATGAGAAGAGGGAAGAGCACGAGGACTTGGGTTACATTTACACAATCTGTTTGCTCTCCCTGTTAGAAATGTCAGATATCTAGCAACACAGCTTTCCCTTTGAGAATGTGAATCAAATCATGTGAGTCAAAGGCATAAGGGGATTATTTTTCCATCTCAGCGACAGGGAAAGAAGTCTATGCATATAAAAAAAAATCAGTGCGTCTCTTGGTCATGAGTCAAGTTGGCCAAGAGATGGGGAGAAAGAATGAAAAGCAAAGGAATGAGCCAGGACCATTATGTACCACTAAACCCAGTGGCCTTTCCACACTTGGCTTCCTGTCTGCAGGACGGGAGTAGCACAACCCCACTGGCATGCACTAGCATTCGCACTTGTGTATGCTAGTGCACACCAAACCAAGCCCCACTTACTTGGAGACTTACCAGGTTCCATGTGCCATCACCTTCAGGCAGCCCTTTCAGCATGACAATGGTAACACTGCATGCATGCACAGTTGCATTTGGGGTCACTGGAAGTGCCAGTGTGCTTTCATGGCACCTCAGATGACTCTTGTACCTGTAGAGGTGCAAATAGTTGCTCCTCTGATGCTGGGGTAGCTTCTAGGAAGGCAGGAGACATTTCTAGCTTGAAAATGCTTCCTGCAAGTGCAGATGCTCCTTATCAGAAACTACCCCATTGTGTACCCCATTAACTAGTGTTGTCTTTGGCCATAGCTCCATTGAAACTAAGGTACCTAGGGGTCAGTACCTTTGCATAGGGACCTTCTCACTGATTTGTGAAGTGGCTTCCAGGGGCCATTGCCACTTGGAGGAACATGCATTCCAGCCTTCACATCTGTACATAAAAGAGATTTTTGTTCTTTGGGCAGAGGTGCTCCAGCCTGTTGGGCAGAGGTGCTCCAGAGGTGCCCCTTATGTGGCAATGTAGTAATCTGAGAGTCACTCCTTGAGCACTGAAGGTTCAGCATCTTAGATGGGCACCCGAGCTCCTTGTGGTTTGCTCAAGTCTCTTCAGCAAGGGAACCACGAAGTCTGGCCAACTTGTGAGCCTTCCAAAGACATACTATGTGCTGGAAATGTGGCCTTCAGGGAGCAGGCTCTCAATGTTTCAATCCCATGGCCTATCATGCAGGATTAGGGTATTACTTCTAATATTTGAGGTGGAGCTATTGACACTTTGACATGCATGTCTAAGACAGGATAGTTGTATTTGTTGGAATACTAAAACATGAATGTCTGGACATTCGATTCGAGTTCAAATGTCCAAATTCATCCAAATCTGAATAACAAATATCTTGAATGTTCATGAACATCCTTTGTTGAGAATACAATTCTTCCCTAGGTTATTTACATGGAGAATCACACAATGGCATAAAAAAGTAATATCTTCTTTAGAATACTCTGATAATCATTTTTTAATAATTAGTTTTGTTTTACTTGATGCTATATTTAAGAAGGACTGATGTCTTTGTCTGAAGCCAAAATAATTTAACTCTGGCATATGCCCAAAATTTGGGAGATCTTTCACTGTCTTTGCCCAATCTGTTATTTACTCCAACAAAAGCCAGAGGGAATTATAATGATATCGACAAAGGAATCCATTAAAAGTATGAGGTTGACCACAATGGGAACACATCATATCTTCCAAAGCTCTGTAAGGAAGCGGGAGCTATTACCAGAATGCTGTAATTTCAGCCGGAAGGTAAAAACCAAAACCAAAGCCTCGAACCAAGGCCAAACTCAGAGGATGTCAATAAATGTAGTTTAGCAATGCAGATCTGATGTACTGTGCATCTTTTAATTTTATGTTTATGTCAACAAAATTCCATTAAAACTCAGCATAATCAGGCAGGATATGCTAAGGTTACTGGATGCCTGGTGCAATTAAATCACAATAATTGAACCCAGTGTTTCTATTTTGAAAGAAAAATGTATCTCTTTAAAGGAGAATGCTAATAATTGCCTTAAGATCTGGAGGGGAGGGCCTCCTGGTTGTAGCACCATCTTCACTAACCAAAGAAGTGGACAGCCAGGAGAGGGCCTTCTCAGTGATGGTCTCCCCCTTGAGGTGTATCAGGCACCTTCACTCTACATGTTTAGGAGGGCAGTGAAGACACATCTCTTTGCCCTGGCCTTTGGTTAAACAGGGATACATTTCAGACACTGCTATTGCTTTAATATATATGTATATTTGATTTTAAAAGTTGTTACCTCCCCTGAGACCTTCAGGTATAGGGTGGGATGATGATGATGATGATGATTAACAACAACAATAGTAATAGTAATAATAAAAGATCTTAGTGGGCACTTGAAAAGCATTGGCATCAACAAAATATCCATCTGCCAGCTACAGAAAGCCACTTTGCTGGGATCTGAGGCGTTTTCGCACACGGGGTTTTGGAACGCGTGCAAGACATCCTCGAACGCGGCATACGCATTGCCGCAGCAGGGCTTGCGCTCCGACGTGTCCGGAGCTGTCTTGCACGCGTTCGAGATGTAGAGCACTTTAAAGTGCTCTACATCCGTTCCGGCGCAGACGAAGCGCCCGCAGCCGTTCGGGGAGAGAAGCATTCGCTCATGTTTCTCTCTCCCTGACAGCTGCGGGCTCCCCTCCCCCACTGGCGCTGGCTGACAATCAGCTGATTGCCTGCTTTGCCGGCTGCGGGAGCCTCGGCAGCCGTCTCCCCGCCCCTTGCCGGCTAAGGCACTTCAGAATGCTTTGAGTATTTGCACACAGGCGCGCCGGATCACGTTTACACGCGTTCCTGCGCTCCTATGTGTGAATGGTCAAAGCGTCCTGAAGTGTCTTAGGCTTCCGGTCCTACACCCGTTCCAAATGGAACGAGTGTAGTGCGAAAATGCCTCTGCTTGTATCAGTCACTGATACATTACTCAGTTCTAGGTGCTTGGGAAGGGCCTGACTTGTGATAATAACTACCAAAACCAGCATAAATATCTTGTTTGCTGTGTGTTTTGTTGTGTTATGTCAATAATAATAGACAATTTGTAGATACTGTTACTCTTTTTCTTCCCCAACAAAACCTCTTATGTATAAAGTGTAATAACCAAGGCAGCATCCACATAACAGAGGGAATGGTCTAGTAAATGAAGATCTCACCTAGGGTGCATTCCCATACAAGATTAAATGCAAATACAGTCCATTTTTGGGATCGTCCTGTCCCATTTAATGTTTTATTCCCAGACTTTATGAGGACTATCCTGCTAAAATCCGGGGAAAAAAAATCCTCAGAAAAACTGTTCTCAGTCCCAGTTTGGTACCCAGCCCACTTTCTCCCCCCCTTTGGGTATGCTACCAGACTATCCGGGGAGGAGGTCAGCCTTTTGGACTGCCCCCCATATGCTTCTGGCCAATGTCTGCCCTAGATGGGTGGGATTTCACATCTGGGAAGGTCTGCCCTCTCCCATTGCCATTCCTGCAAAGCTAGCCAGAGATCAGAAAAAGTCTTGCATCTTTGAACACACAAATTTTCCCTTGAATGCCACTGCAGTTACGAGAGATATATTTGTAGCAGCTAGCAATCACAGAGGGGAGGGAAACTTTTAAAAACCAGAAGCCTTCGTTTATGAGAGATACGTTTGTGGCAACAATTGCAGAGGGGAGGGAAAGTTTTTAAACCATGGGCCAAGCTGCTGCCTTCCCAGTAACGTGAATGGAGGGAGAATCTGGTTTGAAAGGGAGAGTGATTGCTGAGTCTGTTCTTTTTCTCAGCTGATTATGCGTGGGGCAGGCTTACAGGGGGTGGACATGGGGCGGAGATGAAAAGATCCTGTTTCTCCGTGTTGGGGATTTGTGTGGTTTGAGTGGGAACTTCAGTATTTGAATTCAGCCCATGTTATTCTCAAGCAAATGGGGACACCCAGAATGCATACTCGGTCCTCCACCTGGATTAAAATAGTCCAAATTGGGTTATAATATTCAAGTGGGAACGCAGCCCTAGTCTTTGCTTTCTGTGCTACCATCCAGTGATACCATACTATCTCCAAGGCTTCTTCTGCTCTGACTAAAATGTTGAAGCTCCCGCATCATCACGTTAATCCTACGGCATGTGAAAGGCTCCATGCATATCCTACCTACGTTGGTGCTTGTTTCCCACTTTATAATGTCAAAAGCTCTTCTGCATCTCTGCTCTATTTTCTTTTTCTTCTCCCGGCAGTTTCCTTAATCTCTCCTACCCTTACACAAATATTTGTATTTTTTTTTTCTAAAAATGAAAGATCCAGAGACTAATTTGTTTAACTTCATCTACACTTTCATCGACTAAAAATCAGATGGGGAAAAGGATTCTGCAGGGCAGGCTTAACAGGGATTGGACAGGGGTGGAGATTAAAAGGTCCTGTTCCTCTGTTTTGTTTTGTTTTGTTTGCAGTTTGAGTGGGAACGCCAGTATTTGGATTCAGCCCGTGTTATCCTCAAGGAAATGGGGACAGCCAGATTGCACACTCGGTCGTGAAACCTGATTTTTAAAATCCAACCCAAATTTAAAAAGTCAAGTGGGAATGTGGTCAGTGAGGCAATTTTTCATTATGTCACTAGGTTTCCTGTAATAACAATGCTTGCCTGGTTTTTACCACCTTGTGTTGGTTTAATTCCACTTGTAGGTGCCTGGAAGTCAGACAAGCATACAAAAAACTAAGGAGAAGTGGGTGGGTAGAAGAGTTACCTGGAAAGCAGAGGTCACAGGTTCAATCCTCAATGTCTCCTGAGAAATCACCAGTGTACACACAGTCATTAAGAGGAAGAAGAAGAGTTGGCCTTTTAATATATGACTTTTCTCACCCTTTAAGGGGACTGAACGTGGCTGACAAAGCTTTCTATTCTTCTCCCCACAACAGAACACCCTGTGAGGTAGGTGGGGCTGTGGGATCTCAGAAGAGAGCTGTGACCAGCCCAAGGTCACCCAGATGGCTTCATGGGGGAGTGCAGATATGGGATATGAGTCCAGCACTCTAACCATGAGACCATAAGGTGAAGATGCAGTTGCTTTTATTTCCCATAGCTCATGGCTCAAATAGTTTAACTATGCTGGTGATGGCTATAATTAAAACACAATAAAATATTTATCAGTCTGACAAGTCATTTGTCGAAGGCCACTTCTTGATGAAGAATGTTTCTACGCCTGCTTCAGCATACACAGCCGGAAGACTGAAGACAGGACTGTGGCTCAGACGCAAGACTCCCGTTATTGAATGGGACTTGACTTTTTTCTTTTTGGCATGTACAGTGTTTTTCCAGCCTTTATTTCATTCATCTTCATAGGCAGTCCTTGGAGGCAAGTTATTAACATTCCTGTCGTGAAGATTTGGGAATTAAAGCTGAGACAGTGATTTAAGCAAGGCCACCCAGTCAGGCCACGAGGAGCCACGTATTCGAACTTCAGTCCCTGAGGTCTAGGCTAGATGCTTGATCCATTAATTTCATTCTAATGACCTTCAGAGTGTTGGTTTTGAGGGGGAAACGCAGCTAATAAAGGGGCAGCCCTTTTTCTATTCCTGCTGGAAGCAAAGTCTAACAAATATCAACAGCAAACCTTTCCTATAATTAACTGAGCTTTGGACAGTCTAAGGTTTATCACAAGAGGGAAGGATGGTTTTGCATTTCGCCTCTTTTATTTTTTTTTCCAGCTGTACTTTGCAAACTCGATTACTGATGCCTCTAAAGCTGTCGTTTATAAATTTATTGTTATGCTATTCACATTCCTTTCTGATGCAAAGGTGAATACAAATGAGGGAATTTTTTCCCCCTTTTAAATTTGAAAGCAGGCATCACAAGGCTTCCTCGCCGTCTTCTTGTGCTGACCTACCTTAGCAGTAGATGAAGGAAATGATCTCTTTGTTTCTCTGCCTGTCACGGAACTTCAGAACTTCTGAGAAATTTCTAAAGAGACATAAGTTGCATACTGGGAAAATAGCAAAACACACAAAACCAAACAAACAGCCTCAGAACAATATGACAGTATGCCTGCAAGGTCACAAAGCTGCAGGAAGCTTAAAAGCACCGTGTCTGGCCTGTGGCAAAATTTCATTTAAAGGAAGCATTTTGACAGTTTTTCTGAACTTACCGGTGATTTAGTACAGAGTGCCCTGTGGTCACTTTCAGGGCCTCTTTCTGCTGCATGCTGGAGAGTCCCTGCACCCTACAAGTATTTGCATTGGACAGAGCGTACCTGACAAGGTGGCCCAAAATGGCCACCTAGTTCAGGACGCCAGTAGATGTTCTTTACCAATGATCTAGTGGGTGCTAAACTGAGCCTAAGAGGGATGTGAATATAAGAACAGAAGAACATACGAGGAGCCCTGGTGGGCCAGGGTGCAAGCCCATCTATGGGCATCTCAAGAAGAAGACAGAAGCAAATCTTCACCTGCTCATGAATCCTTGCAGATAGCCTTTAGAGGCACCCAACCTGTTTCTCCAGCCTAGGAGAAGTATCTAGGCATCTATTTTAGTAGCCATTTCATACACCTCTTGTCCATGAATTTGTCTAACCCTTCCTTAAAGCTAGCTAGGCTTCCTCTCTGTGTTGAATCACATTATATCTCATTCTTTTAAAATTAGCAAGTGCAAATTAACCTTAACCTGTGGGGCCTTAAATAGCTTGGGCCCCAAATTTCTAAAGGAACATGTTCTCATATATCGGCTTGCCCTGCCCATGGCTAAAGATCCTCAGGAAAGGTCCTCCTGGTTGTAACACTGCCTTCAGTAAATAAAGGGATGAGGACCTAGGATAGGGCTTTCTCAGTGGTTGCCCCCAGGCTATGGTATTTCTCTCTAAGGTACATCAAACACTCTGTATGTTCAAAAGATCAGTGAAGACGCATCTATTTACTTTGGTCTTTGGCTGAGTAAACACCTTAACCTTCCCTCTTTCAGGCTCTGTTGATTGTTTTAACGTGTTCATTTTATATTTTGTTTTTATGGCTGCAACCCACTCTGAGACCAATAAATAAATAAATAAACAAGTGAGTAAGTGAATAACATGCTCAATATAGTCTTTTGCTGTTTGGGGTGAGTTTGCATTTTTCTCCTTTTTTTTCCACTGTTGTGCATGTGGCTACCCTATGTGAAACTCTAATAGACATCATAAATAATTTTTCATCCTGGATGACTGTTGTTGTTTTTGCCGCTACTGCATCACCAGGATTTTATATTTTGTGCTGATCAGACATGCCAATATTTGAGGTTTCAGACTGTGAAGCGATGGCATGTCTGGTAAGATTTAGGACTCTAGCAGTCATTGATTTCTAGCCAAGACAGTTACCTTACTATAAAATCCAACTTGCTAGTGACACATCTGTTAGAGGGAGGACTCAAAACACCCACCTGCCATGAGAAGGACTTTGCAAGGCTTTTCTTAAATAGTGTCATCACTGCGAAATTGAATGAAAACCCTGGAAAACAGAGGAACCAAATAGTTATAGAGACTCATGTTGCAAGTATACATTGCATAGTTTTCAAATATTGTTATTTATACATTTTTTAAAAATCACCCACACAAGAACTCAGCTGAATAATCTCTGCTTAATATTTCTGCCAGTGAGAGCATGAAGAAAGTTGATGGTTTTAGTCTTAGTGCTTTAAGTATGCTCCGTGCCGCAAATAAGAGGCTATAAAATTTGCCATCGGATATGACAGGATAAGGAGAAGTAAGAAACGAAGATAAAAATTAAAAGGCATACATTTGCATGTGCTTTAGTGCTGTTTGTGCTTTTACCTTAGCAGTTAACAACTGACATTGGCTGCGTCTCCATGGTCTCTTTTTGCTTCTCTCTTGCATCAGATTTTAAAAATGTGTGTTGTAATTCAAAATAAAGAGTGCCCATGACATTTGGGGCAAGGCGGATTAAAATTGTACTTTCCTGTCCCCATGGAAGCCGCTTTTTGTGAGCCCGCATCTTTTTCTCCCCCCGCCCGCCTGCTGGAGCGATGAAAAAGCTGTTTTCGGCTGTCATCCAGCTCCCTGCATTCACGTAACACAACTATTTTAGTGCATAAGCAAACCGGCAATCTGCCCCTTTCACAGTGGAGGCTGCATTATCAGGACAGGGGAGAGATTCCTTTCTCTCAGCTTCTCTTTCACTTTCCCCCTGTTCCTTGTCAACTTCACTCGAGTGGGGAGAGGGGCGCAAAGCCTGCTGACTTGTAGCCAGCAAGCATGCAGGGCGAAAGACAGCCTCCTAATGTTATGCTTGTAAGCGTCTCCATGCTCCCAGGAAAATCTATGGCTTCCCCCTAAGTTGGATGTAGTGCTGTTTGAAGGGGGGGGGGTTCTGCCATGGATTTTCCTTCTTTGCGCCTGATGTAGCCCAGAGTAAAGCTGTGCATAGAGATGCTCTGAGTCAGAACAAGCTTAAATCTGGAGTATTTTTGGCATGTAGACGCGCCCTTTGTAATCAATATTTGTGAATGCATACGAATCCCATACAACTCTAATATGAATCCCATATGAAGCTACATACAAAGCTTCATACGAATGTATCACAACCCAATTCAGGGTGCTAACTTTAACTTACAAGGCTCTAAATGACTTGGGTCCCAAATATCTGAAGGAACATCTTCTCCCATATTGACCTGTCTGTACGTTAAGATCTGGAGGAGAGGCCCTCCTGGTTGTCCCACCACCTTCAGCAGCAAAAGGGGTGGGCACCCGGGAGAGGGCCTTCTCAGTGATGGCCCCCAGGCAGTGGAACAGTCTCTCCCATGAGATGCATCTATCTCCTTCATTGTAAACATTTAGGAAGGGAGTGAAGACGCACCTCTTCACCTCTGGCTTTTGGTTAAATGGGAATACACTTTCCCTTCCCACTTGCAGATGCTGCTGTTTTAATACCTAGTGTTGTTGTTTTAATGATGTTTGATTTTAGATGTTGTTACCTGCCTGGATACCTTCGGGTATAGGGTTTGATAAATAAATAAATAAATAAATAAATAAATAAATAAATAAATAAATAAATAAATAAATAAATAAATAAATAAATAAATAAATAAATAAATAAATAAATAATATCAATCTTTGAATGTGCCAATATTCAGTTCAGATTTGAATATCTGAATTCAGCCAAATTTGTACGAATTTTGAACGTTAGGAATATTCGTGCACATCCTTAGTCTCTTCTATTCTGACACAAAATTAAAAGTGATTTAAACCATGTTTCCCTTCAAAGTGGTAGGTAAGATTTAGGTGTAGCAAGGCCCTGAATCTTTTGACTTGGTTTTGCTAATATAAAGAGGATGCAAAGCAGCAACTCTTTTGCAATCATACCTCCTTTTAATTCTGGAATTGTTAACAGCGGCTCTTTAATTTCATTCTTCTATCACGGAGCAAGAGGTAACCCTGACCCAATCTATGATGCTGCAGGAAAAAATAACACTGATAAATATTAGTTCTCTGCATAGAAACCACCTGGATAGAAACCGCTTCCTTCCTTCCTTCCTTCCTTCCTTCCTTCCTTCCTTCCT
>MTQE01000390.1:11900920-11931735 GCA_014337955.1 Aspidoscelis marmoratus
TACTAATTGGGTTCCTAATGAGGTCTTAGAAGGGTAATAAGCGCTAGTGGAAAAAGGCCCATGATAGCTACTTACTGCCTCCAGAATCAGATATGCTATATCTTGGCTGCCACTTGCTGGAGATCATTATCATGAATATCTTCATATTTCAAACCTCATTGACTGCAAGCAAGCAATGCCTTCCAAAACATGTCAATTCCCATTTTTTTTATCTCACTGTTTTAATGTACCGTCTGCAATTTGAATATGGCATCTCAACAAGATCTTTCTTTTGTCCTTGAATTCCAGAAGTCAAACAAACAAATGAACAAACAAACAAACATGACATTATAAGCCAACAAAGTGATGGCAGTGGAGTCACAAATAAACATAATCTGTGATTTGTTTAGTACAAAGAGCGTATAGTCATAAGAAATGTGTGTCGGTTGGCACCCCTTGAACACACACTGCATGCTTCATCTCATTCCATCAGCACCTTTATTGACTGATGGGTTCTCCTCCTGAGTGAATTAATGTTTCTTTAAAAGATGGCTTAAATTTTCCTGCCAAGAACAGATTTTACAGCAGCTGCCAACTCTGCTGGCATTTATGAAAGTGCTTCAGCAGCACTGTTTTCCTCACTCACTCCTTCCCACCACCTTCTTGCCATCCTGAATGAGCTGTTTCATATTCCCAATGAAATGAAATGTTGTTCTCCTTCCTCAGAGTTGCTATGAATGGGGGCAAATTGTCTGCATTGGATTAGAGGTGCTTCATCCAGCTTCCATTTGCATCCACACAATGGAAATCACCGATTCTCTGGAATTCTGAGGAACTAGATGAAACAAACCTGTCCAAATCCTTTCAGTTCTCAAACTCTCCCATTGCTACAATTGAACCTGGACCGAGGTGGACATATGGTTGGCAATGCAGCTAGAATCACTGCAGGGGACCAAAACACTAGTAGACTTTCATCAGTATTTCAGAAGCCTTTTCACACGAGGGCCTATGGAACACATGTAGGATGCTCTGGGATGGGAACATTTGCTCTGCTGGGCTGGCGGTTCCATTCGGAACTGCCCCAGCCTGTCCTAGGGCACCCACACATGCTCTGGGTGTAGAGCACGAAATCATGCTCTATATGCGGCCCAGGGTGTTCACGGCCGTTCATGGCCGTCCCGCAGTTGTTCAGGACAGAGTGCATTCACACACTCCCTCCCTGACAGCTCAGGCCCTACCTCTGGCTGCCCCCATTGGGCAGGCTGGTTGCATTCCTTCCCTGGCTTCCTATGGGTTCTAGGGGACCAGATCGGATCCCCTAGGACCTGCAGGAATCTCCCTGGGCACCCCCCCCCCCAGGCTGCAATAAAAACACACTGTGCCCCCCCTGGATCTCACACTTTTGAGAATGAAGCTTCAGGTTGATTTTGCACTTGATCTTTACATTCTGGGACAAGGTTGGCTGCGTCGATCAGGGATAAACAACACTTCCAAGGCTGGAGGAGGTTGCTGCTAGCTTAGGACAGGGCTATATGCATTCGGACTGCCTGTCTTGCACAAGTCCCCAAGTTTGGTCCCAGCACTGGGGCCTCTGAATGCTCTGAACTGGAGTTCCAGGGAAGCCCATTTCAGTAGCTTACCCCATTGGGCTACTAAAAACGGTATCTGTGGTATACTGGACAACAGGAATTGCTGTCCATATGCTTCTGTGCTTTGGTATACTTCCCCTAGCATGCTGTAGAGTTCAATAGTGAGACATACTGATAAACTGGGCTGGGACAACATTTTGTAGTTGTTGAAATATTCTGGAATTCTTCCCTGGTATCCAATCAGTAGATTTCATACTGAGAAAGACTTGGTGCTGACAACAAACATATTTAATTGTCAATTTCCAGTAATATTTTCCTCTAAATAAATGTTTCAGTTTTTTTGTTACTGCTGCTGTTCTCAACTTTGGTTGAAATAAATCAGAGCCTCCATCTCATGCCTGAGAAGATGGGAACATTTAATTCACAGCAATTTCTTTTGCATTCATTTCCATGACTTAGCTAAAATAACACATGATGGATCACAGCTTGTATTTGCATTTATGCTAAAGTGTGAACAGAGCAATCTACATCAGACAGAGGAAAAAATGTAACCCATCACCAAAATGACAGAACCCAGGGTTGCTTTCACAGTCCAAAGTGCAGGTCCAGTCTTGAACACCTTGGATGCATCCAGACTTGTTAATATTGCACAGCGGAATGCGCATCCATGTTGGAGGCGTCACACATGACACACTGGACCAACACTACTGCGTCTTTACTAAATGCTGATATACCAGCACTCCCTGCATAGTATTAAGAAAATTCAAATTTTCCCGCCAGTCCGGACAGGATGGCGAGAACAGCCAATGAGAGCTGTGAGGGCAGCTCAACTCCCATTGGCTGTCCCTTCCCATGTGACATGCATGCCAACACGAACTCTTGCAGCTTCCAGTGAGGAAGCTACGGGAGGCTGCTCTAGTCTGAATGGCAGGATGTCGCTTTGCAGCAGATAAGCTGCATATTTTCCTACAACTGCAGATTTTATTCCACTAGTCTGGAGGGGGCCCTTAAGGCTGCATCTCCATTAAAGAGCCAAGGACTCCACTGTATGACTTCCTTGAGATCTTGGTTAAGGTGCCAGTGATGTTCTAGCTGTTCTCAATTCATCTACTGCATTGTTGTAGTGCCGTAGTATGCAACATTGATCAATTAATGCTTTATTGTTCAACGCACCTTTGCATCTTCTGTAATGATTATTTTGATAGGATTGTGAGCAGTTGAGTGCGATGTGGAACACATTAAAGATTTTCAAATTGAGAACTTCCCCAGCACTGATGAAATAATCCAGCACAACAAAAGACACTTGCAAGAGTGAATCATGTGTTTAGCTTCATATCTAAAGGTAAAGGAAGACAATACCTTCAAGTTTAATTCACTTTATGGTGATTATATGGATGCACCCATTCAGTTTTCTTTCTAGGTATAGATAAATTTTTTTCCATTGCTTTTTACCAGGGACATTTTCTTCAATTTCCCAATCTACCCATCAAATTTAGGATGTCCTAGCATTCTCCCATCAAAATATTAACCAGGGTCTTTTCTGCACTTAGCCTTATTCTGGAATTGGCGTCTGTTGTCCACATGCTAATGCAGGCTATGATAAGCTTTGTGAGGTGCTTATGGTAGGATCATGTGGACAGCAGGGCCCTATTCTGGGATATAATCCAGAATAAGGCTAAGTACAGAAAGGGCCCAAGCCCAATGCTGCTTAGCTTTCTGAGACCTGGGAGACATGGGGCCTATTCACACTTGGCTTTATTCTAGAATATATCCTAGAATGGGGGCCTGCTGGTGCAGGTTACAGCAGGCCCCAGGTGAGCCTACCAGAGTCTGCATTAGCATGTGGGCCACACACCCCTATCCTGAAATATACTCCAGAAAAAGGCCAAGTGTGAACAGGCCCACAGACTCATCATTCAGAACTGGTTAGATGCTATCATCTCTTTCGGCAAAATCATTTGGGCCTAAAACTATTTATTCCTAACTTTCATGAAGAGAGGAACTCGGGATCTTTCAGCCAAGCTGCATGTTCTAGATAATAGGCTGCCACAAAATGAAGAATAAAATACTTTTACGACATTCGAATCACTGGCCTTTATTTTGCAGAAGGAGAAAGATTTTCTATATGGTGATGAACAAGGGAAGGAACAGCATTATCTGCCCATTATTTTTATTGGCATATTCAGATAAAGCAGCAGGTTTCGTATTAGAATGAATTTGCTTTCAGTCTGTTAAAACCACTTATTTATACGAATGCTAATGCTATGAAAAAACTTTTCAAAAGAGCGCAGCAGGGCATTTCTCATGCATTATCTGAATGAAAAAGCCATTCTACCGAGAGGGACAACAATGTAGTATCTATTTTTTTGGGTTCTCCCTAATTGGCATGTGTCAGTCAACGCTGCAATGCAATGCAGATTGCATATTACTTCTCGGTGTTTATTCTCACTGCGCTTTTTGCTTCAGCCAAGCTGGTATTTAAATTAAGAACATTTCACTAGCACAGTACAGCATTCCAACAAATCAATCTATTATCAGAAAGCGCTGGAGGGACTGTAAACAGAAAATGTCTCACTCTGCCTCACATGTGACTGCGTAGCCAGCCAGCAGATAAAATTTCTTCAAAAGGCAAGTCTAGGGTCCCGTGTGAGTGACATTAGCTGTTGTCTGATATTGTTCTCTGTCCCCCACCCTCTGACAATTCTCTGCCAACTAGGGATGTGCACAAATAATCCAAACATCCGAAATTCAATAGAATTTGATCGAATGTGGACATTCGAATTTGAATAGAATGTCTACGCATTCGAATTTAGACATTCAAATGGATTTTGAATGTTCCAAAACATTTGCTCAAATGACTTGAACCATTCTAAAGTACAGATACATATGTATTACATACATATCTGTACGAATTTCATATGTATCTGTATGCATTTGTGTTGATAGTACGGGAAGAAAACAGGATGCATACGGGATAAAATGGGACCTATATAAAATGCATACAAATATGTATAACACATATGAATGTTGTCGACATTTGTATCTTCACATTTGAATCTAACATTCAAACAAATAGATTAGAGTGTATTCGATTTGAATGAGATTTTGTTGCATTCAGATTCTAAACATTTTAATTGAATCAAATATCTGGATATTCAATTTGATTTGAATTTGAATGCAAGCCCCCCCCCCAACCATTTGTGCAGATCCCTACTGCCATCTTCCTGCCCACCCCACTACATTCCTCTTTCTTCTACATGTAGCTTCCTTGGCAAAGTTACAGAAGCGATTTGCCATTGTGTCTTTCTGTGGAGATGGCAGAGATTGAATGGGGACCTCCTACTTTCCAGGCAGTGGCCCTACCAATGAGTTATGATCACTTTGTACCTTGCATGTAAAATTAGGTTGAGACCTTCAGCTAAAAGTCTGCCCATCTCTGGTGCATGTATTTTTCACCTACGGCCTGTGATCAGACAACAGAATTGTGCATCTGATGGGTAGTGGTGGTGGTATGAATGTGGAGAGATGGTGGCTGCTGGAACAGTGGGCACAGGAGGTGGTGGCAGTGCTGAGAAGGCCAGCCAAGCACACATGAAGCCCCTCCAGCCCCACCTCTGCCTTGAGCTTTGAGTCTCCTTCACACAGGTGCTCTGGCAATAGGGTACCTGTAGCAGTCATACCATATCCTGCATGAAGAACTTCCATATCCTTTAGTCGTTCCATATCCTGCATGAAGAGCTTCAAGAGGAAGGGCTGGACCTATTCCTTGGCCACTGCCCTTCTTGCTGATGCCTTCTCATCCTTCCCAGACCCTCCTGCAGGGGGTGACAATGAGGAGGTATCTTTCATGTTCACATTTTCTTTTTTTCTGTAGTGCAGGAGCTCATCCCAACATGCACCTTTCTGTGTTCACATGGTATTCTGCAAATACCTAGAGCAGTGGTTCTCAACCTGGGGGTCGGGACCCCTTTGGGGGTCAAATTACCCTTTCAGAGGGGTCGCGACGAGCCTCCCGCTGCCCTTCCCTCCCACCTCCCAGCAGCTCCGCCCCCATGGTTTGGGGTCCCCACAACATGAGGAACCCCATTAAGGGGTCGCGGCATTAGGTAGGTTGAGAACTGCTGACCTAGAGTGTGAAGAGGGCTGAGATTGTCTTTTGCTGGTCTTAGCATCTGACTTGTTTTGGTTTGTAGACTGCGTGGGGATGTGCATGAGTATTCATAACATTCATTATTCATATGAATTCTGACATTCATACACAATTGAATGTTAACAATATTCGTACATTGACATTCATATGAATAGGAATGTTTCCGGACATTTGTACAAATTGTTAAACTGGGGATGTGGAAAGCCACTGTGCCAGTCACATCTGCAACAGATCCAGATTGCTTTTGACATGGATCTGGTCAAATTTCATGCTTTCAGAGCAGATTTGTTACAGGATATGTATTGTATACATGTTGGATACATATGCATTCGTGCTGAATATTAGAGACGTGAACTTTTTTTTACATTCTATTCAAATTGAATCTAATACCCAACAATCCAATTCAATTAGAATCTTTTAAATTCAAATTTAAGAAGAATCGATTTGGATTTACCAAATTTGAATCAATTCATTCAAATTTTTTATTTGAATCTGCACATAGGAACGTCAACAACAATCCTATGTGCCCATACTCATCATTAGGCGTCCCGTAAACTTCTGTACGCATCCGTACACATCCGTATGCATCCTGTAGTTATCCCATATGCAACCTGTTTTGTCCCGTATGGATCCATACAAATATGTACAGATGCAGGAAAAATGTGGATCTTCAAGTATGTATTGTGTACATACCCATACACATACAAATGGCCGAATAATTAGAACAAATAGATATGAAATTCAAATTTGATTCAACTGTTCACATTCAAATTTTGGGACACTCTATTTGAGTTCGAATGACAAAATTCAGCACATTGGATCAGATTTTGAATGCGTACAAATATTTGTGCACATCCTTACTGGATATGTATATGTATGATCAAATACATATTCGTTCATTTTGGATATTTGTACGAATACGTACAAATACCTTTGTATTGAATAGAATCCTACTACATTCAAATATAATTTGTATGAATAGGTCCCCTTAGAATGTAGTAGCAAAAACCCCATTTGACTGCGTATTTGTCCTTTTTATGTAATAACTTGATGGATATACAGTAGAAATGCTTTCTTCTCACTTTTTGTTCACCCTCGCTGAATCCCCAGGTACCCCACCTTATCTAAAACCCTTCACCCTAATTCATTCTGATTTGGTCCCATCAAATACTTCCCTACCACATTTTATTATTGTCATCCCTGGCCATAAGGGGATGACTAGTTATCAGTAAATCAAATGCAGTATGTCCTTTCGGAATAATTTAATTAAGATATAAATCAGATTATGAGAAAAGTACCTGCATGCTTAGCATTCTTTTGCATTTATGCAAAAATGAGAAGAGCTACTCCTTCTGAATCTAAATGGTAATGAACTTAAATTTTCCTAAACTTTATTTCATTTTATTTTCTGGCAAAGTCTCCCTACAATGTCAAAGAAGACAAAGAGTTGGCTTTTCTACCCCACTTTTCTTACCCATTTAAGGTGATAAACCTTCTGTTCTTCTCTCCACAGCAGAACACCCTGTGAGGTGGGTGGGGCAGTGAGAGCTCAGAGGAGAGCTGTGACTCACCCAAGGTCATCCAGCTGGCTTTGTGGAGGAGTGTGGAATCAAACCCAGTGTTACCAGATAAGAGTCTAAACTGGCTCACATTTGGAGAGCAACAAGGTGGAATACTTCAGAGTTCTCAATCTAGACCTGTTCTAGCAGTGAAGTCCAACTGCTGTTATTTTCTAAACTGAGTTTGTGTACTCTAGAAAAACTATATTCTCAAAAGGCTTCCTATAAATTGGACTGAATGATTTCAGTAACTTCCCCACGAGCAAAGTTAATCCTCCTGGGAAGAAAAGTTCATCGGTAGATTTTCACTTTTTCCAACTGAGGGTCTCCTGAGAATCTCTGTTTATTTTCTTTGTTGTAGTTCTGTTCCATTGCTGATGTTTTAGACTTAAACTGTGTTTTGCTATTCCTTTGAAGTTATGGCAGAAGCTCTATGGAATATGTCTCTCTGAAGACATTCAAAGAGGGGAGGCAAGCGCTGGGAAAATTAGGTTAGGCTGGACACCCTGATAACATAGAAAACAACAGTTCTTGTTTCATTCTAATACAATATTGCATTTCTAATAATAAACAATGAGTTTTGTGTCCTTCTCTGATCTAGGGAAATTCTGTTTTTAGCCTGTGTCTCCATTACATAGTAAAGGCACATTAAGTGATGTAAGTCTCCATAATTCCCACTGAATGCCAGCTGCCCCCAAACCTGAGGAAACTACCTTCATTAAATAGACATTTAAGTGTCTTAATCTCAGGTGAAGTGAGGCCTTTTGCACTACAGCTGAATGGCTGTAGTGCATTTAGGCTGCAACACTTGGGGACACTTTCCCCATTCACACGTAGACAGGTAAGGAACATGTCCCCATGGATCCCTACCTGCCAATGTGTGAATGGGGAAAGCGTCCTCGAGTGTCCAAGCCTGAAAAGACCAGGATGGGGGCGGGGCTCCACTTACAGGCCTGTCTGCCATTGGGTCCAGCTGGACCCAGGGACGGGCAGGCCTGTTTGGTCCCTTCCCCGGGTTCCTGCAGGTTCTAGGGGACCAGATCCGGTCCCCTAGAACCCGCAGGAATGAGGGGAAGGTACGCAACCGGCCTGCCCAATAGGGGTGGCCGGAGGCGGGGCCGAAGCCTGTCAGTGAGGGACGCATGTGAATGCTTCCTTCCCTGATCAACTTCAGGACAGCTGCGAATGCCCTGGGCCAGGTGTAAAGCAGTATTAACTGCTCTACAACCAGAAGGCATTGAGGGTGCTCTGGGACAGGTTCTGTCCCAGGGCATCCTTCACGCGTTCCAAAATCCCTCGGGTATAAAGGTCTCTTGTCTCTGAACATACAAGGCAACTATCCTTCATTAGTGACAATCAAAAGCATAATAAACAATGGTGGAATTACACCATTTATTGCTCTCTCTAACATTTATTGTGTCCTCTAACATTGTTAGATCATATCTCTTATCAGCACTGGCCATTTTTGTTGGTGCTAATGGGCATATATGCAATATATTCAGAAGGGCCCAGAGTTAAGGAAGGGTGAACTATTATAATGAGCAGTTTATTGGCAACAGTGGGAACGAATGGACTGAATCTCTAAACACATGATGATGAGCTTTCCAGGGAAATCAAATCTGTCAAGTTACCATAGTCATAGTACAGATAGTCACTGGGGTTTGTCGTGGTGAAAACTAGCAGAAGCCCTTTGCTCAGTGTAGTTCAGGTCATAGCATTCCATTTGAAGGCCTTGTCATGGATGTACACTTGATCCAAAGGGAAATGCACCAGATAAAGGGATGGATCACTGTCACTTTGGACTGGAACAATGCTGGCTACAGGGTGATGGTATGTCCCATCCTAGCCCCTGTGCCAGCCCCAATGTTCATGTGAGCTTCAGAGCTGGCCTCCATAAGTGTGCTTTCAAAAAGTGTCATCCTGTGCATCTTCTTAATGCTTCCATGATCTGGATTAGGTCTCACTGGTATATCAGTAGATCTCAAGGTCAAGGTCCATCAGTGATTGAGATTTAGATTGCACTCCACCTGATGCAAACACAGGTGGGGTCCCCTGGATTTTGCACTAGTGTTGGTGCAGAACCCTGGCAAGGGTAAAAAGACCTTCCATCATTTTGTCTATCACGCGTAACGTCCTATTCTGATGTATGTCCCCCATTTTGAATTAACTTAAGATGTACTGGGGTGGTGCACATTTGCCTCTGCGTATGTGAGCACACACACATATTTTCCTTGATTCAATGTGTTATCCACCAAAGATTTAGAAATATAGGAAGCTATATTTGAACCCAACAAAATAAATATCTGTCCATCTTCAAATTGTTTGTTTTAATTAGGTGGAAAATCTGTTTATTTATTTCTTAATCAACACATAGTCAGAATATTAACTGGCACTTAAATGCATGCATAAGAACTATTTCTGTATAAGTGTGAAGATGAGTGTATGGGAGAGGGAGTACAGGAATCTAATTATGCCTATAGAGAAATGTAATGATTAATTATGTGGAGAACATCATCTGAGAGCTTGTTGAGTCAAAGCACGATTATTTCTGCTCTGTGCTCCAACCAACAGAGGCAGATGCTAGTGAAAACTCTATGAACTGAGTCCATCAAGGGTCATTCCTGTGCACAGATTGGTAAAATAAGTGAGATGTTTGTGTAGGAACAATGTTTGATGCTTGTCTAGGGCAAATGTCATGTGGATGGCTGGCCATGGAACTGCACACACTTCCTATCCCTTCCACCCTGGCAGCATATTTTAAAATGGGAGAGAAGAAGTGGTAGTATGGAAGTTGAAGGAGAAAGTTGCTTGAAGAGGGGAGAAGAGGGCAAATGGGTGAGCAGAAGAGGAGGGAGCAGAGCAGGAAAGGGTAGGAGTGCAGAAGACAGAGGTGAGTGAACATGGGAAGGGCACCATGAAGCAGTGAGAGAAGAAGAAGAAGAGAGTTGGCTTTTCTACTCTGCTTTTCTCACCCATTTAAGGGGACTCAAAGCGGCTGACAAAGCTTTCTATTCTTCTCCCCACAACAGAACACCCTATGAGGTAGGTAGGGTTGTGAGAGCTGAGAAGAGAGCTGTGACTAGCCCAAGGTCACCCAGCTGGCTTCATGCGGGAGGGCAGAATCAAAGCCGGTGTTCCCAGACAGGAGTCTATCTCCTTACCCACTAGACCAAGCTGGTGAACAAGTGAGATAGATGCTGAGTAAGGTAAAGAGAAGGCTTCATCTGAATTCCCAGACTAGTCTACAGTCCTGAATTTTCCCAAAGACCTTTTACCCACTTGCTAACCAAGTCTGAGGCTGAATCCACATGGGTGGAGGGTACACTCTCAGGCATCCAGATTGAGCAACCAAATTTCCCTGCCCCTGGGTGGCTTCTATGCTCCCCAGACCAGCCCAGGAGTCACTTTTCCTGTAGGCCAAGAAAAATCTATTCTCAGGGTGGGTTGGGCAGTAAAATTCATTTCCTCCTGTTCCCTTTGCATCTGTGATCTGGGAACCATGGAGGAGCACATGCAATTGACCCAAGATGGTCCCCGCTTCCAGGAAGACACCTGAAACTCCTACCCCAGTATTCAACCCTTTCAGCCCTCATGTGAATGCAGCCTGATGCTCTTTAGCATTGTGAGTTCAGGGTAGATTGATATGGGCCTGTTAGCCACTGATGACCATGATCTATGGAGTCAGGTCTTTCCCACACCCTGTTCCTTCACATCTCATGAATTGTTTTGCTGAAGGAACACAGTTTAAGACTGAATGTAAAGAGCAAAACTGCCTGCTAATTTTTTAATTATTATCTCTCTCTGTGTGTGTGCATTCTCAGTTTTAGCCCCATTAATTGTCCAATCCTGATTGCAGTAGTATCATGACACTTCTGATTGAAGGAAGCATTGCTCTATCCTGCCCCTGACCATGTTTGGTCTGAAAAGTAATTTTGTTGTTCTTCTTAGCAGGTTAGGCTATGTAAGAAGCACAAATTTGCCAGCAGCTGTACCAGCAAGTCAGCCCTGGCCCAAACAAGACCTGGGCTGAATTTGCACTTCAGCCCCTAGTTTGCAATTAGGCAACTATCCGGAGGTGTTTACAACCTAGAAATGCCCCTGCCTGCCCAGACCTTGCCTAATTACATGCTAGCTGTGGAGCACAAAATTGTGCTCCAGAAGCTCACCAACTCTTACGGTGACCTAACTGAAAGCATCTAGCCAGTGAACATTCACACCTCTGCTGGCTGGGGAGGTAATTGGAGCTGCCCTGCAAGCACGCTGGCAGCTCCAATGGCCCCCTGACACGAATACGACTGCGCAGGGTGTCAGCATCAATATAGCAACAGCACTGACTCATGCACAGTCGTGGAAGGTGTTACAAACAAGGGGTGTTTTTCCACTGTCAAAAGTACCCATTTTTGCACCCATTTATGGCCCATTTGGGTGTGACCTGGATGACCCCATTTCCACTACGGCACCCATTTGGGACCCATTGGGGACCCATTGGGGAAATCCAGACCTAATGGGTACATTTTGGCCTTTAATCTGGTTTTTCTGTAGACCCCATTAAAGGGGTCTACAGTGGGGTCTTCTCCCAGAAAATCCAGATTAAAGGGAGCCTGTTTCCACTGGAAACAGGCAATGGGGTCCAAAGGTGGCTAGGGGGAGGGGAGCACCTTTGAGACCCCCCCTAACATTGGCTTCGAAGTCACTTCAAAGTTGACTTCACATTCACTTCGAAGTGACTTAGAAATCACTTCGAAGTTGCTTCGAAGACTGCCCCCCCTGCCCCCCAAAACACCTGGGGTAATGGACCAACCCCTTGTGGGTCGATCCGGATTCCCCAGATGGGCGCAAAGCTGTTTCTACAGCAGGGGTGTTAGCACCCATTCCTAATGGGTGCTACACTTCCTGTGGAAACACATTGGGTGCTTCTACTAGATCCGGATTAAGAAATGTACCCATTCCTTAGATCCGGATCTTCTTTGATCCAGATCTAAGGGCTGCAGTGGAAAAACACCCAAGATGGTGGAGCCCAGGAAAGGCCTGGCCTGGCAATCGAGCAGAGGTAAGTGATTGACCGTGCAGGGGGTAGTCAAAGTTAGTTGACTGCACTCTTTTTCCATCCATGGGATGGGAAGGGAAGTGCAAAACCACCCCCGATCCTCAGGCTTAGAAAACCTGCCCCTAAAACCACTAAGGATACCCAAATACCACAAGTACTGCTTGTTAGTGTTCTGGATGCCCTAGAAATGGCAGCAGCACCTTCAGTCACCCTGAGAGAAAGAAAAGGAAATGGCCAGGGAGGGCAAAACCATGAAAATGTCACCTACAAGAAACTAAAATACAGCACTACAAACCTAATTAATTTATGCTCAGACAAAAAGCTCAGACGTTATGTTTTCCTCTCTTGGCAGTTATTTCATTTTTTATGCCTAATTTGTCTTCCAGTCTTAAAAGCTTTCAATGCCTTTTTATATAACTGTTATGTGTGCACTCTTTGATATTTTAATGCACGCTTCATTGATAAATCGCTAACTGGAACCACCAGGCAGATAAGAAAGAAGCTTTAGACTTGAGTTTTGGGAACAGAATGGTGAGTAGACTGAATGAGTGGAACATTTATTCCATTGCCTTCTGGTTTAAAAAGATGCGTGCTGAGTGTGGGCTTTCATTTACACCTACCTCTCAATTGCTGGTAGAAAGCACAAATGGGCAAGTAAACTGTTGCACACTGTTTACCTGAGTTGTTTTTTTTTTTGTGTGTGTGTGCTTAAACCTTGCAAAATTTACAATTTCAAAGTCTGGTTTATTGAAAAGCAACCCATGTGGACTGGGTTTTTGACCACAACAGCAACAATTCTGATGCATTCAAAAGGAGAAACTTTGGGTGATTCTACACTGACCAGTTTACTGGGTCAGCAAACATAGAAGGAGCTTCCATTCCGCATTCAGGTGGGGTCTAAGAGAGGCTCTTTCTGGGCCTACAGTAAACTAGCCAGTGTAGAATTGGCCTTTAACTCTTGACACTTGGTCCCTGGTCACACAAGTCTAAGACAGGAAGGCCTGTTCTTGAAGTCGAATTGAGGACGTACCAGTGCTGGTCACACATAGGTTGTCCTCAGACCATCTCCACTTTGGGCTGTATTGCTCATGCCTTTCTGAGTGATCAACCTGAGCTTTTTAGCTTTTTAGCTGGCAAGCAGCTTCTGAAGTTTACCAAAGTTAAACTGCCTCTAAACATTGTAGCAGCTTTTGTTAGTTTTTTAGCTGGCAAACTTCAGAAGCTGCTTGTCTCTGAGTGGGTGTGGAATAAGCTAACCAAAGACGCTACAATGTTTAAAGGCAGTTTAGCAGAGAAGCACTTTTCCGCTTCTCTGCTAAACTGCCTCTAACTTCAGAAGCTGGTTGCCGGCTATTGGCAAGTGCAGGTGGAATAAGGGTTGCAGGAAGAGGCTTATGGGATACAAGGGCCAGATGACCTCCCTCATCGCTGCCTTTTACTGGGCTGATCAGTTCTTTTATGTTTGCCTGGTGATCAGATTGCAGAGAGAAGAGGCTTGTTTCTGTTTGATCACTGTTTAATGCCCAACAGTTGCGATTGGGGAAGGAGTGTTGGGTGGGATTTCCCTGCCCTCGCTCCTATCAGGAGAGAGGGGGATAGAGAGAAAAAGATGTTGTTTCCCCATGCAGGGGTTTGTAGCAATTGCAAGTTTGCCCAGGTTTTCCCACCAGCTTCTCAAGCCTCAGAGTAAAAGGAATCTCCCTGCTTCCACAAGCTTGCAGTGCACACTCAACACCAGAGGGGCTGGACTCTTAGCCTGGAGGCAGAATGGCTGCCCAGCCGCATGGTCTGCGTAGAGAACAACCTTCCTCTTCCTCCGGCCACAGGATGTGACATCAGAAGGACTTCTGACCTGCTCAGCTGTTGTGGCTTGACCTATCCGGTCTCTGGATTGTGGATTTACATCATTTCCTCCCCGTCCTCCTGTGGCGGGCTATTTAAAGCTCTGCACAGAAATAAAGCTCTCTCATTCCAGCTCATCTCGTCTCCCGCCTAACTTCTTTCCCCTGTGCTATCTGCCTTTAACTCACCATAGGAGCACATGGTGATCTCTTATAAGCATGCCGGTGGCATATAAGGGATTTACTTTCGCAACACCTGGTGATCGTACCAGTAACTACTAGTACCAAGTATCGTTGCAGCCCTTGGGTTGTAACCAAGTATCGCTGTGGTGCTCAGGTCTACAGCCACGATCGAGGCAGCCATAAGCTGCCTTCCCCTCAGGTTTCCCAGTGCCAAGGATTCAGGTTGCAAAGCCGGATTACAACAGGGGTTTAGCATGGTTTGCTTGGGGACAGGCATAATTGAACCTGCACTTTTGGCAGTCGCATGGGATGGGTCAATTTGAATTCGTCTCTGTATTTGGGCTATTCTGAATCCAATCTGAACTAAATTGAGTTCATGGAGACATGGCCTAAGCTTATGGTTATGACTGCAATATCCATCTTCAGAGGACAGGACTGCTAGAAGATTTTTAAGAAGCTTGCATTTGACTGTTCTAACTGTCGTATCCTCTGTAGATGCTCTAAGAACTCTGACAACCCAGTGCAACAGCCTTGAGCTAAGGACTCCAAGAAAGCAGTTTTATTTAATGCAAAAATAACTGCTCAGGTGTTTGCTTTCCTTCTCTTCTCTCAATCCTCTTTTGAAAAGTAAAAACCCCTAAGCCTGGAGATCTGTGTTTCAGGTATTCATTAAGGCTACCTTCCTGGGACCGGATTTATTGAGCTATTGAGCACAATGAGCCTTATTTTTGATTAGATATGTTTAGGATTACACCATTAGTCTGGTCCCTTACTAATACTTCCCCCCACCTCCATAAATCTTTTTTCCAAATAAAAGACACAAAACACAGAATCCGTAAGCTACTCAGACAGTTATCCCTGAAAACAAAGAAAAGGGATTTGCATTTTTATGTCTGTTATTGTATTTGGTGCTTCTTACATTTGCAGCGTGGACCTCATCTTACCAGCCCCTATGAGCCAACCAGCTTAAGTCCAACTTCTCAAAGGAAGAATTGAATGATATGAACTCTTCTGCTTCATTTGCCTTCCTAACTCTCCCTCTCACCCCAACTTATGAAAATGCGACTCTAATTGTCAATTAACTTTCTTTTTACTCATTGGTGAAAGGTCATTTGCTAATAATCAACAATGGATTTTTAAAAAAATGAAACTCAAGGTGGTATGGCCATTTTTAAAAAATGGAACCTGGTAAGCCACTCTATATAATGTAAAGAATAAGATCTGGATTTGTTTTGTGGTCCAGCATTTGGAGCAGCACAAAGATCTTGTATGTTAAATGTAGAATACTAGTTAGTGACTGAAAACATTGGAAGCTTCCACACTGTACACCTTGGCATGCAATGCGGAGATCATTCTTGGGCCAGATCAGGTGATGCCTCATCCTGGCCTTCTCCAGAGCCTGGGGAATGAAAGTTTCTTTGCTTCTGAATTTGCAGCCCATGGGGATTACAAGAGGTCTTACCTTTCCTTAAATAATAAAATAAAATAAAAAGAGATGTTAGAAAATGAATCCAGGATCCCCTTCATTCACAGATAAAAGGTTCCTCACCCTTTGAATGTCCAGAAAGATTTATATGAGCCTCGCGGGCAACAATGCCTCTTAAGATGTCCAAGAAGATTTATATGAGACTCTTAGGCACCAGCAACTTTATTTATTGTTTGTTAAGCTGAACAAATGTAATAGTCATTTGACATTTGGCCATTCCTTAAACCTGAAGAGACAAAACTTTGAAATATGAAGCTTGTTGGCAAAGTGGTCATTTAGAGGCGAACCTCCACAAAAAGAAAAGATAAATAGCAAAAAAGTGCAAACAAAATGATAACCGGCATGTTCTAATTCAGAAAGGACCACAGTTTGATCAGTGCAAAAATGAAAAACTATGATGAGGTGACTGTTACTGGTGTTCAAAGGCTGGTTGTTGGATATACAAACAGCGATGGAAGCAACAAATCTTGCTGCTAAGACATTTGGGTGGCAACAGGAGCCTCCATTTCAACACTCTCTATTGTGTGGAACATACTTACTTTATTTTATTTAAAATATTTAGATGGCACTGTCCATTAAAACAGGTTTGAAGCAGTTCACAAAACACAGAGAATAAAAACAGCTAAAATCATAATAGTTATATATAAAAAAAATTAAAATCAAGGATGAGGGAAACAGACAAGCAAATGTTCATACTAGAAACGTCTGAATTAAAAAGAAGTCTTCAATCAGTATCTAAAAACCAGAAGTGTAGACCAACCAAGTGTAATGAAACATACTTCTCACAATCTCTCCCCTGCTGGTTCCATTTTTGCTAACCACTATTGAGGACAAACTTTGGGTTCCCCATCTTAAAGTATTGCCCCCTGGAAGCCTTTCAAAATAGAAAGCAGCTCTTTGTAAAATATTACACGTGGCTATTTTGTGCTCCATGAGAAATGGTGCAGAGAAGAAGTACTCTTTTGTTTTTAAGGTATGGTCAGAGAGGCAGGTTCCTCCTCGTGGTTAAGGTATTAAGTTGTCTTTCAGACTCTGACAATTCTCATTCCTCTTAAGGAACATAGTCCCAGGTAGAGATGTGCACGAATATTCAAACATTCAAAATTCGATCGAATTCATTTGAATTCGGACATTCAAATTTGAATTGAATGTCTATACATTCATTCTTTAACACTCAAATGAATTCGAATGTTTTGAATTATTCGTATGAATTATTCGGACATTCATATGTGTACAGAAACATACGCATTACATATGTATCTGGACTCATCCTATTCATATCCGTATGCACTTGTACAGATGTGTATGTTGCTGATACTTGTATCTTTAAATACGAATCGAATATTCATACGTGTGGGGGTGCAATTTGCCCATCTCAGCTAAAGCAACTCTTACTAAAGTAACTGGGCCAAAGGACACATCCTGGGTCACTGTAACTTTTCTAATATCTCTCTCAAGGAAGTCATAACATCCACATATCATTAATATAACATCCACTGTGTATGTATAAACAAAATACAGTACTCAAGGATAGTAACATCTTATCCGGTTATGCCAAATATGGGCACCCCGGGGGGAAATTTCCATTGAGAAATGTATTCTGTAACTGGGCATAAAAAGCCCCTAAATCTTCAGTAAAGAACACTCTTTTCATTTGGCAACCATCCTGCGTGTGAGTCCCAATTCGTTACTACACATACGAATAGATACAAATCAGTTTGAATTTGAATGCATTCATTTTTTTCTCTATTTGTACAAATTTGAACTTCGAATATTCAATTAGAATAAAATTGAATCTGAAAATTGCTTTTGTGCACACCCCTAGTACCAGGTAGTTCTCTATGGGTGATTATGCACTGCCCAGTACCCTGGATGAGCAATCATACTAGGAACCTCCCTTCTGCACCCTGGAGGCCCCGCTCACCTCCCTATCACTATAATCACACATAACAAAAGGGAAACCTCAGAGGTGCCTCAGGAAGACCAGTGGGCCTTTTCCCACTAGCACGTAGAACCCATCTAAGCCCCCATTAGGAGCCTGATTAGTACCTGACTGGTACCAATCGGGAAGGCTCTGTCCCCACCTGGACCCCATTAAAACCCCATCTGCAAGGCCCAGTCCCCACGAGGGCAGGGAAATCTGGATTTAACGGGTCCTTCAGGCCTTTAAATCTGGATTTCATGTGGACCTGATTAAAGATGTCCACAATGGGGTCTTCAGGCATCTTCAAGATTCGGATCTCCAGGAGGACCCCATCTCAAAGATGTGGATCTTGTACAGATGTGTCCGGGATGAAAACAGGTTGCATATGGAATAACTACAGGGTGCATACAGATGTGTCCGGATATGTACAAATGTGTATGGACCTGGGGATGGTGCGTACAGGTATCTAAAAATCTTGTCAACATATTCGTTCAAATTTTTCATTCGAATTTGCTTAATTTGAATTGAATTTGGTTAAATTTAAATTTTAAACATTCGAATCGAATAAATTTTTCTGGGTATTTGATTCAAATGAAATCCTGAAAATTGCATTCATGCACACTCCTGTTCCCAATGCTTCTATAGTAAGGATGTGCACACATACTTGGGACATTTGTCATTCATCTGAACTCGTCCAAATTCGGACATTTGTACGCAAATCAAATGTTACAACATTTCTACCTTAACATTCGTAGAAATACAAACGTTTTGGACATTCATATGAACGCTTCTGACATTTGTACAAACAGTTCAGACATTCATTAAACTGGGGAGGTGTGAAAGCTGCTGCACCACACATCTGCAACGAATCCAGATTACCTTCAAAATGGATTGAGAGCAGATTAAAAGTGGATTTAGGTTGCAATTGACACTTTCAGAACACTTTCAGAATACGTATCAAATATGTATATGTTCGTATAGGATACATATTTGTTTGTATCGGATACGTATTCATTCGTATCTGATATGTATTGGATATTTGTGCAAATTTGTACAAATACATTCATATCGAATAGAATCCTAATACATTTGAAGGGGGTCTAGTCAAACAAATACAGACGTTTGAACATTCAATTTGTTACAAACTGAATGTCAAAGGGTGCTTCTGCACAGGCCCTTTAACACCCATTAAGCACACATTTCAATGTGCGCCTCCGCACACAGGTCGTTAAGATGGAGACTTCCAGTGAGGGGTGGCCACACAGTGAGCCCGTTTTTAATGCGGATTTCGGCAGCAAAACCGGATTGCTGCTGGAGCGTGTGCATTAGCGGGAGCTAAATAGCACACTTCGGGTGGGTGCGTCCGCACCTATCTGGACTTAATGCATGCTTAATGGGTGTTTCTTGCACACCACATTTCATGTGGTTTTGCGCTGTGAAGGTGCATCTGTTTCGGATGCAGCCACACAGTGCAAGTGTGCTAACCCATGGCCCTCCCCCAGATCGCCATGATTGGCTCCCCGGAGCCAAGCATGGCAAGCCAGGGGTCTCCTATCTTTTGGCTCACCGTCGCCTGTGTCCTGCACTCCCCCTGATTGGCCGGTGTGCAAGTCAGTGCAGGGCACCTGCGCAGAATGGCTCCTGAGGGCCAGGGCCGCCAGGCGCAGCCCCGGCCACTCAGGAGGAGTGCAGAATGCAGGCGCGCTGCATCCTGGGTGCCTGCTTTCAGTTTCGGGGTGACGCTGATGAGGTAAGGAGGGGAACCACCGCGCTCCCCCCAGGGTGGGCTTTTGGGAAGCTCGCCCTGGCTCCAGAAGTGGCAATTCGCCACTTCTGGTGCGAGGGCGAGCCACGGCGGTGAGGTCCCCCGGCTCGCCAGGCTTGGCTCCGGCGAGCCAACGTGGTGGGCCAGGGGAGGGCCCTCCATCCTGGATGGGAGGCGGGTGTCGTGCATCCACACAGCAACCGCCTCTAATCCGGATCTTCACCCCATTAAACCGCATCTACTGGGCATCTGGAGTTATTAAAACCGGTTCCCCTGGGAGCCGGTTTTAATAAATCCAGGTGCAAGGGATCTGGTTTTATTTGCCCCTGTGCGGAAGCACCCCAAAACTCCACTTGTGCACTTCCCTGCACTATAGTTATATTTCTCTCCAAGAAACCATCACCCATGTATGGCAACATTTGTACTGACAGGTACACTTGTTCATACAGAAGTTGTTAGATGCCATGACAATTTGGCTGAAGAAATCATGCAGTTCAGCGTGGTCTTAAATATTGCATCCAGAACTCAAGTAACACACCTATTGGTTTCTTTTTTTCCTGAGAATGAAAATAAGGAGCATATACGTGTTTATATGTATGTGTGTGTTAAATCAGCAGAAGGCTTTGAAGTCAGCAGTCCCAGAAACCTACTTTTTTCCAGGCTCAAATAATCCTATAAAGTGTCTGCCAACTTTATAATCCACAGTCGTCTCAGAGTTTTGACTAGATTAATAGCTCAATTGACTTGCTTGGAAGATAGTATAGAGCTAAAAGTGTTTATGTAGGTAGAAGAAGAAGGTGGTAGTTAGCATCCATTCATGCAGATACTGTATGCTGATGAAGTTTCACCATTTAATTTCTCTCTGCTAAGCTTGATTATAACAGTTGTGTTTGGTAATAATAGTGCATGTAGAATTTAGAAATCATTTATTTAAAAAAATCCAACTGGTTCAACAACTATAGTTTCAAAGTTGCTAATTATTTGACGTTGCCTTATACAGTATATGGAGTGTGATATTGTATTTTAATTTTCAGGTTTGACAGTACTAAGTGAGCCAGTTTGGTCTAGTGGTTAGGGAGCTGGATTCTTATCTGGGAATACTGGGTTCGATTGCGCCCTCCCCCAAGAAACCAGCTGGGTGACCTTGGGCTAATGACAGCTCCCCTCTGAGCTCTCACAGCCCCACCTACATCACAGGGTGTTCTGTTGTGTGGAGAAGAGTAGAAAGCTTTGTCAGCTGCTTTGAGTCCCCTTAAATGGGCGAGAAAAGTGAGGTAGAAAAGCCAACTCTTCTTCTAACGATGAACCAGTAGTAATCTTTGTGTATGGGTTTTTTTAAAAAGCATTTTTTAAAAGTAGTTTTTATTCCAGTTGTGTTTCCACACTGCTTCAGGAAATGCTTGGTTGTTGCTTTTATGGCCCGCTGTTGGTTTTTCCCCCTTCTTTTATTCTCTCAGTTTAACTCTGTAGATTGCAGTGAAACAATCTCAAAGCAAAATCTGTTTCAGGAGCCTGGAAAAGTATCTCCCATGGATACACAGTGTGGATAGGGGTGCAGAGAGCAATATCTAAATAAAAACCATTATGACTATTATTTTTAGTGAGCTATAACTGTCAGTTTCATATTTCTGCTCCTTCCACATTTTCAAACTTTGTATAAAGCCTACTGTACTGAGTATATCCTGAAGAATGTACAACAGCACTTCTGTGTCAGCCTAAAGTCCTTTTTATCTTTTATGGCTGTGTTCCCATACTAGTTTAAATGCAAATTCAGCCTGTTTTTGGGATCAGACGATCCCATTTATTTTTTTAATCCCAGACTTAATGAGGACTATCCTGTTAAAATCCACAGAAAAAAAAAGGCCTCAGGAAAACTGTTCTTGGTCCCGTTTGGGAGCACAGTCTACCTCCCTGCCCTTTGGGAATGCTACTGGACTATCCCAGGAGGAGATCAGCCTTTTAGACTGCCCCCCCCCCCATATGCAGATGGGTGGGATTTCACATCTGGTCTCCCCCCTCCCTTTGCCAAGCCTGGAAATGCTAGCTAAAAAGGCTTGGATTTCCCCTGAATGCCACTGTAGCTATGAGAGATATATTAAAAGAAACATTGTATCTATAGATCACAGCCCCTCTGATTGGAAAGGGAGAGAATGCTGGTTCTCTCTGTTCTTTCGCTCTCCTGCTTGTGCACAAAGGTTCCTTCCCACTAATGTGAATAGAGGGAGGGAACTTCTGATTTGAAAGGGAGAGTGAATGCTTTGCCCTGTGTCTGTCTGTTGTCTTCCTGCTAACATGAATGGAGGGAGGGAGCTTCTGATTTGAGAGGGGGAGTGAATGCTTTGCCCTGTGTCTGTTGTCTTCCTGCTAACATGAATGGAGGGAGGGAGCTTCTGATTTGAGAGGGGGAGTGAATGCTTTGCCCTGTGTCTGTCTGTTGTCTTCCTGCTAACATGAATGGAGGGAGAGAGCTTCTGATTTGAGAGGGGGAGTGAATGCTTTGCCCTGTGTCTGTCTGTTGTCTTCCTGCTAAAGTGAATGGAGGAAGGGAGCTTCTGATTTGAGAGGGGGAGTGAATGCTTTGCCCTGTGTCTGTCTGTCGTCTTCCTGCTAACGTGAAAGGAGGGAGGGAGCTTCTGATCTGAAAGGGAGAGTGAATGTTTTGCCTTGTGTCTGTTATTTCACTCATTCTGAGTGGGGAAGGCTTACAGGGTTTGCACAGGCAGCAGAGATTAAAAGATCCTATTTCTCCATGCTGGTAATTTGTGCAGTTTGAGTGGGAACAGCAGCATTCAGATTCAGTCCATGTTTTCTTCAGGCAATTGGGGACAGCCGGATTTGGTTCTGAATCTGAATTTAAAAGTCCAATGCAGATTTAAAAAGTCAAGTGGGAATGCAGCCCATGAGGCTTATAGGAAGAAGAAAGACATATAATTTGAATCTGCTTTATATTCTCAGATAAAATGGTGCTGGGTATTACAAACAATGATAATTAACCACGAACTCACATACTTCAAAGACCTGAAGCAAGTATAAAAATAAAAATACATAAAATAAAATGTTGTTGTTCATGTTGTTGATGATGATGATACCTCAAAGCATGCACACACCATTGACATGCTCACTAAGGGGTAGGTACAAACAGGCCCAACATCTTGCTACTGGAGAAGAACGGAAATAAAAGGAAAAGCAGAGATGCAAATAATCAACTTTTGATTGTTAGACTGATGCTGAAGAACTGCAAAAGTCAGAGAACAAATTCACCCTTGGGACCTCTTTACTTCTTAGTGAGTGGTGGTCTGCTCCGTAGACAGGACTGAATCCACTGAGGGGCCACAACAACTCTCCAGAAACCATGCAGTAGTGAACTGCTAAAAAGCAGTCCACATGCTTATCAGGAGCAACTAGCTCAATTCTAATCACTGCACCTGTAACCTCTTCTAGGTGTGGGATGGCAAATGGTGTGGTAGTGTAACCTTGGCTCCAGAGTCACACACGGCATCCAGATTGCCATGGAAACATCTGGCTTGCTCTAGCTTGCCCATCCACACTTGAAATGCTGCTGGCCTGGTATGGTGCTTTTTTAGCACTCGGTGGATGGCTGCCACCAAACTACTACTTGAGAAGATCATGAAATATCAACATCTGAAGATCGAAAACGAGAGATTATGGCACAAGCCAGCAGTTGTAGTCCCAGTATTTATGACACACAGGGTGCCATACCAAAAAACCTTGGTTGGCATTAAGAACATCTGCACATTGACAAAATCTCCATTGGTCAACTGCAAAAGGCCATACGGCTCAGATCTGAACACATTTGAACCCAATATCTTACAGTACTTTGGAAAGAACTGGATAAAATGAAAGCCAACAAAAGGTAAAGAACTGGCAACTGTGATATCATGTACAACAACAACAACAACAACAACAACAACAGCAGAATATTACAAAATACAAGCACTTAAAAACTGAATCTGGTACAAGCCAGCAGTGCTGGTCCCAGTGGTGATTGGCACACTGGGTGTCATTCCAAAAGACCTTGGATGGCACTTAAAACAGCTCAGTTTTGACAAGATTGCCACCTGTCAATTGCAAAAGGCCGTCCTGCTGGGCTCTGCATGCATTATCCATTGATACCTAACATTATCTTAGGAACTTAGGTAGATGCTGATGTGTTATGAAATGTCAAAACCAACATATTTGGTGTCATGTTATATTGTGCTTTTTGTCAATATTAGAAATACTGAAAGACAAGAAAAACCCATTATGGTGGGCAAGGTTGAGGGATACAGAGGGAAAGACAACTGACCTGATAGCTGGAATCAAAAAGATGACTACACTGAGCCAGTTTGGTCTTGTGGTTAGACTGTCAGATTCTTATCTGGTAGTCTGCTGGTCCAATTCTGCACTTCTCCACGAAGCCAGCTGGATGACCTTGAGCTAGTCACAGCTCTCTTTCTCACAGCCCCACCTACCTCACAGGATGTCTGGTGTGGGGAGAAGAACAAGAATCTTTTTCAGCTGTTTTGAGTCCCCCTAAAGGGTGAGAAAAGCTTCCCCTTCCCCTTCCCTTTTCCTTTTCCCCTTCCCCTTCTTCTTCCTCAAGTATTTGTTCATAAAGTCCTCAGGAATTTAACTCACCTCAATGACACCAAACAGCTATCAAAATATTCCACACTTGGTTGATGCTACCTGAAACACTTTGTTATCTGCGTCAGTCCAATTATCATGAAGAATATAACAGGATGCGTGTGACTATGATCTAAAGCTGGAAAGCAAGATTTTGTTTCATTGCTGTGCCCTTTCTGAGGCATTCATCTGTGCTAAAGTACCACAAGTCCTGTAGAAGTACACAGTCTTCAGTCACTTTATGACTTTAGCAGCAGTAGACTAATTTCCTCCTTCTTTTCCATATCTATTTGCATGATTAGAAACTGGCAAGAAGGTATTTTGTGCTTTGGGTAACTCATTAGAAAGGTTGCTAAGCAATCTACAGGCCCACACCTCAGTTTAAGCTCCTCACAGCTGCTGAGGCCTAAGGCTAGTTTTGAAACACCCAGGGAATCATTTGCTTGTAATGCTCTCATTTAGAGAGGAACTGTGCCCAGAAAGGGTAAATGAAATTTATTAGCCATAGCACAGGAAGCAAAAAACAGTACCTATGCTAATGAGGTATACTGACTGTTACGGAAATATGCACCTAGTGTACTTCAATATACCTTTAAGCTCTTTTTGTTTTGTACTCTACGGACTATGAATCAAACTGTGGAACTGCAAAGTGGAGGATCTCTTGTTAGTTCTAATGAGCTATAAATGATCGCAAGTGTCCAAAAGTTGTTGAGAATACTTTGATTTGGTGAGAAGAAGCCCAAATAAAGTTCATTTAAGTAAAAAACAAAACAAAAACAGAGTGATTAAGGGAGATGTAGCACCATTATGGCATCATTGTGTTGGGGTTGCCACCATAGACCCACTGTATCTCCCCTAAATCAGGAATAGTGCTTTTTCTTCTCCTGGGGGCGGAGCAGCCATTTTAGGTCCATCCACTGCACATGTTTGGAGGTCAAAACAGATGACTGTGCACCCACAGTGGTGAGCACATGGGCTTCCAGGCAGGAAGTGATAATGCTGACAAGACAATACCCCATATTATCACTTCCTAGTGGGATATCTGGCTGCCATCTGGAGGTGGCCTAAGAATGAATTACTGTGTCTCGAAGCATTATTCAACAGCACACCATTAATGGGATCAGAATGTCCCCAAGACCTTTTTGATCGAAGGGCACACCTGTCTTGCAAATGAATGGCTTATGTGGAATGATACTTTTGCTGGAGTGAAGGACATGAAAAAGAGGCTCTAGATATAGTGCCAGAGAAGGAGGACTGAAGAGTTCAACCTTCTATGATTCATGTATTCATGCAGTGGGCATTTTCACACTTGGGATAGGGATGGCTGAGGATGCTACAGCATGAAGCATAAGCACCCTGCAGAGCCACTTCTGTCCCGGGCTCTGAGCCTGCATGACAGCCTCCATCTTTGTTAGCTGTGGAGAACTCCTAGTGAAGTTCCACGTGCAGCTTTCACATTATTCCTGTGTGAAGGCTGTATGAGAATGGGGTGACGCACCTGCAGCTGCACATTTGTGCGACACATTGCCCATCACTGTAGCAATAGCCCAGCACACATGGCCATTGCCACAGTGAAATGAATGGTCCCACACAGGACCATTTGCATTTCACCCAGACCCAGATAGGTTTGGGGTAAAGATTAGGATGGGATGGTGCTCACAGGGCAAGTGCTGGTCAATGTTCCTAGTCTTAACTGCTGTGGGATAGGTGAAGAATAGTGACGTGCACAAATATTTGTAACGTTCATTATTTGTATGAATTCATACAAATTCAGACATTTGTACATGGATCAAATGTTATGACATTCGTACACTAACATTCGTACGAATACGGATGTTTTGGAACATTCATACAAGTAATCGGACATTCATTAAACTGGGGATACATACTGGATATTTATCGATACCTATGTGTTGGTATAGGATATGTATCCAGTACATATGCATTCACACACAATCAGAATTTTGGAGATCTGAGGCCTTTTTGCTACCCGCGGCTAACTGGCCAATCAGAGCCGGCGGTGCACAGAGACTCACAATGCTGCTGGCGGGGCCCACCACTTCAAATCCAGCAACGAAGAGGTAAGTGGCGTGTGTGTGTGCATGTCCTCAGGTAGGCCCATTCCTGCGGGGGTTTTTCCTGCGGGCTCTAGAGGACCCGATTGTGTCACCTAGAGCACACAAGAACCCAGAGAAGGGGCAGACAGGCCTGTCTTGAACCTGACCCAATGGCGGCAGTTGGGGAACGGGCCCACAGCTGTTCTGGAGGGAGTGTGCGAATGCTCTCCCTCCCAAACAGCTGTGAGACATCACAGGGTGGCAGGGAATGGGTGTAGAGCATGATTTCGTGCTCTACACCCGGAACGCATGTAGGATGCCCTCAAACAGCCTGGGGCAGTTCCGAGAGGAACTGCTGGCCCAGAAGAATGAATGCTCCATCCCAGGGCGTCCTACACATGCTCCGTAGGCCCTCTTGCAAATAGGCCTCTGGTCAGTGGTTGTTGTTTTTTCCCCTTTTCTTTGTTTGTCCATTGACCCCCCAATTTGTCCAGAAGCAACCTCTCCCTTTCACATCGGAGGCAAAGAGGGGATTCCTTACTGCCACATTATCAGGGGCTGACTGGCTGATGGGCTGCAGGTTTGTTTTTAACATGGAGGGGGAGAGAGAGAGGAGGAGCAGGCTGAGCAGCTGAGCAGCTGCTTAAAAGCAGAGAAGGAAGGGAATCCCCTTTGCCTCCGGGAGAGATCGTTGGTCTGTACGTTCACTCTACTGCTTCCTTGACAGGAGTTGGACAAGGGGCACAGATTAAAAGGTCCTGTTTCTCCATGCTGCAGATTTGGGCTGTGAGTGGGAATGAGAGTATTCAAATTCAGTCCGTGTTATCCTCAGGCAAATGGGGACATCTAGATTGCACACCAGGTCCTGGATCTGGATTTAAAAAGTCCAAACAGGATTTTAAAAAGTCAAGTGGGGACATGGCCAACATGTCTGATCACAGCTTTCATATGTGGTCTCAGTTAGCAATAGCTCCCATTACTTAGACACAATACTTCTGTTAATGGAGTCCATGATTGTGTCAGAATTTTCTCCCTGCTCTTTTACACTGCTGGTTCATTTCATTTAATATGAAATTAAGAAGGCCTATTTTTGAATTCAAGGATACAGCTTCCCCCCCCCCACCTCCCCCGAAAAAGCTTCCAATTGCAGGTATCTTCCTGCGTGTGAAGGAGAGAAATGACTGCGAAGATTACTTGTATGAATTAAATAGAAAAATGGCTGAGAAAGACAAGGCCTTATCTTGAATAATTAAAGACAGCTCTTCCTCACATTGCAAAGCAAAAGTGTTAAGTTCTATGCTTCCAATAAACCCTGTAGCTTAAGCTAAAAATGAAGATTAAACCTTCATCACAGTATTTTTACGTGCTTTATAATCCTTAGTAAATCGTGGCTTCATTGAAAAATTAAAGACATTATTCCTGACTTTTGAAAATGGTGTTTTAGTCCCAGGGAGGCTTGTAGTAAATTTCGGTATGTTAACTAGTTGCAGCAATTATTACAAAGCAATTTGCTTTGTAGAACATGGCAGCCATGTCCATAACCCCTAATTACTGCTCACTCACTGTTTATCTGCTAGGGAAATGTCTAATTATTAGGCTAGAGTGCTCAGCTGAAGGATGACCAATTGTGATGGTCATTTTACCCAGGTAGAAAACTATCCAGGGTGCTACATTTAGTTTTTAACCCAGAGGCAATTGCAAATGCATTTAACTTTCCATTTTCTCACATACTTGTTTATTTTCTTGTGATAGTTTGCTATTTTTTTTAAAGCAGATTTTCTGGTAAATAGTCTTTAAGTGTGCTGTAAGGAGGTTCAAATTTTGGTTCATGTTCAAAATTCAATCGGACAGTTCAATCGGGCCATGAGCATTTCTATGCTCAGAACAAGTGCTCTGAAAAATCTGTGGTCTGAATCTGCTTAAGTTCTTCTGTCTGCTCATTTCTACAAATGAGGGAGTATGCAAAGTTTAAAATGAAATATGGCAGAGACTTCCAAGAGTCATGTAAAGCTAAGAATGTGAAGATTCAGGAAAGGAAATTGACTTCTGTATGGCATTCAGTGTAGCTCATGTCAAGCAGTTTAAAATTCTTAGTCAGGAACTGAAGAGTCACAATGAGTCAGCAACTCATGACTAAGAGACTTATGAGTAGTTAGATGACATCATTCTAAAATCTCATGATGACTTGCAGATTGTGGGCTATATAAGTATCTCTATGTTGTAAAAGTTTTGTCTTTGGTTTCTTGTTTAAAAGAGAGGTTTCTCTCAGAAAGCACTCTGAAATAAAACTGCTGAACCTTCCACTGAGGAAAGAAATACTTTGTCCCTGGATTTATTTGACTGAATGACTGTCCAGCTATTCTCTGAGATTTACAAGTGATCTGACTCCAGTCCAAATCCACTACACAACCTAACAGCTCAGGGGTAGCTAAAAGACAAATATCAAACAAAATATCAAGCATTGTGTTAGATTTGTTGGGTTTTGTAGAAGTCCCATTCTGGACATATTGCTTGTTATGTTTAAAATCCAAAATGGGTTTGGGAAAGGAACCTAGTAAATGCAAAATGTCTAGGGGCGTTTCCGCACTGGCCGACAAAACAGACTCTGGGTCTTCCTTCCACATTGTGGACCAATAAAGGGTGGTATGCTTCATCCACATAGTACTGAACATAATCCAGTTTAGAGAGTTCTTGATTTGGATCACCAGTAGTGAACCAGTAGACCCTGACCTAAAACACAAAGATGTGCAGAATGGAGACTTCCACTTTCTTGATTACCAGAAGACTCATTTCAGCAATGTACCAAAGTATGCCACCCAAATGATATCTCAGGGCTTCCAGGCTCAGAATTTTTTTCCTAGCCCTTCAGGGCCCTTGGAGACAGTGCTGCAGGCAGTGCTCTTTCTGACCACTGTGTGACCACTGATCTAAAACATGTCCATTAAGTGCAGAAAGTCCCGAGGACTGCCTAGGTAGGAGACAGACCATTTGATTTTCTCCACATGCTGATAGGGGAGTGACTCATAGGAACTAGCTTTGGAATACCTGGAGGACATCACGTTGATTGCCCTTGGCCTAGAGATCTCTGGGTTCTGAGCTGTCAGCCTTATCAAGGAGCCTTTCCACACCTGGCACTGTAGTTCACCCACAGTGTGCTCCCAGATGGAGCATCTGCGTTGCAAGGGGCCATTTCCACTGCACAATCATGTTGGTTGGTTACGTGATGTCCCGGCATCAACATGCATGCACAGCATGTCATTGTCCCAGTGACAGTGCCATGGTGCGCAGACACTGATTAACACTATAGGTAAGTAAATCTGCAGGTGCAGATGCATGTACTAGCAATTGGTAGTGTGAATGCTAGGTAAACATCATCTATATCATCTGTCCATCTGTCCGTCCGTCCGTCCATCCATCCATGATTGCCATAGTCTGCACTAGCATGCAGATGGCAGGTCCTTATTCTGGCTATAATCTGAAATAAAGGCCAGTGCAGAAAGTGCCAGGGAGACATAAAAGAGCTCTGTTAATGAAGGAGTTATTTCAGAGGCTTCATGCATTTGGCAAAGCTACCGTGTCTTCTTTATTTTTTTCACATACACAGTAAAACCTTTTTTTTTTTCTTTAGAGGGCAAAGTAGATCCTTTTAAATTTGGCTTTAAGCAGAGCTTGCAGTGGTAAATTAAAGCTGCGCAGTATTGATTTGATGGGAGGCAACGTCACATTGATTTCAGAGATACTCGTCTCCTGTAGTAAGCTGGCTGGGTGAAGGAAAAAACAGCAGGAAGAGTTGCAGTAATCAGTAGCAGAAGATGGTGCATTTGGGCCAATGGCTTTGATTCAGATACATTTAGCTTGCCCGCAACATACACCAAACAACCTCAAACACAGGAGCTTTTCCTACACAACTGCATGATATGTTCAGCACAATAAAAAATAAAATGAAAATGAATACTGTCATGTTTAGCCTTTTTTCTGCAAGAAGTATTATAAGGGTGTGTCTACATGCCAAAAATACTCCGGATTTAAGCTTGTTTTGCCTTGGAGTGTCTCCATGCACAACTTTACTCCGGACTACATCAGGTGTAAAGGAGGAAAATCTGTGGCAGAAACCCCCCCACTTAAACAAGATTACATCCGACTTAGGGGGAAACGGCGAATTTTCCTGGAAGTATGGAGATGCTTTCTCCACATCTTTTCCCATATTCCACTGAATTTTTAGGCATTTTTTATCCCTGCAGAAGAACTGGCTGTCAGAATCAGCCGCCTGCATTCAGCTCTTTCAGTGCACAAGCAGAGCTCCAAACTGTCACATTGTTTCACTTTGGAGGGAGAGAGGGATTTTGTGCTTGCTAACAGGGAAAGGTGATACTGATTATCATTACCATGGAGATTGTTTCTCAGCAAGCAAATCTCTCTCTCCCCCTCCTAGTAATGCAGCCTCCAAAGTGAAACAAAGTTTCACTTCACAGATCTACTTGTGTGCTAATCAGCTGCCATTACCTGAATGCAGGCAGCTGAATCTGATGGCTGAAGGGAGCCTGCTTTCAGTTATGCTTTTATGCTTGTAACTGCTTTTAACTCTTTGCAGCCAAGTAAAGGGATGATC
>MTQE01000390.1:11931856-11944963 GCA_014337955.1 Aspidoscelis marmoratus
GTTCTGGAGGTTCAATTGAGGTTTTTGCCTGTCATCGCTGCAGCGGGCGGAGGTGGGTGGGGAGAAGAAGATGCAGGCTCACAAAAAGCAGCTTGCATGGAGACAGGAAGGGTGCTTCCTCACAGCCCCTTAACACCCATTAAGCACACATCTGGAAACGCGCGTCCGCACCCGCGTTGCTGTTTTGGACACATCCGGTGAGGTGTGTCCGCACAGCAACACGCATTAAGAACACTTTTGCGGTGGCGCGTCCACATTTGCGGGTCTATTTAGCACACTTCCGGTTAGGTGCGTCCGCACCTATCTGTACTTAAAGTGTGCTAAATGGGTGTTACTTGCACACCACATTTGATGTGTGCTTGATGGGTCTTCCGCTGTAAAAACGCATCCTTTTAGGATGTGTCCGCACAGCGAACGTGTGCCTAGCCAGGGTCCCCCCCCCAGCCCGCCATGATTGGCTCCTACCTTTTGGCTTGTCCTCGCCCCAGAAGCAGCGGATCACCACTTCTGGAGCCAGGGTGAGCTTCCCTAAAGCCCACCCTAGCCCACCCATGGGGGAGCACATGGAATCCCCTCCTTACCTGCTCAGCGTTGCCCCGGATCTGCGAGGAGGAACCCAGGATGTAGCGTGCCTGCATCCTGCGCACCTCCTGAATGGCTGGGGCTGCTGCTGGCAGCCCCTGCCTTCAGGAGGCCTTCTGTCAGGCGCACCGTCTAATTCAGAGGTGGGCAAGCATGCAAATGGTAGCAGAGAAAGCAGAGGATGTGGTGGTAAAGGCCTGTAGATGAGGGGATGGGGGGGATGCATTGCCACCATTTACGTGCTTGTCCACCACTGAAGTAGGCCTTCCAGAGATGTACCCCCCTCCCCATTTGGAAATTGTAGGGATTTTTGGCTGGGGAGATGCGCACATAGCTCCAGCCATTGATGATTGCACAAATGGCAGTGGAGGATGCAGAAGACACAGCCATGGCTGCAATCAGGGGTAAGGGTGTGTGGAAAGAGGGGATGGAAGGTGTGGGTGGGCAGATCTGGCCTTCACTGAAGCTTCAATGAAGGCCGGATCCACTCCATTCGCAGGACTACAAATGTAGGCCCCTTTCTATTTGCCCATGAATGTCAAAATTCATACGAATTTCAAATGGCACCAATATTTTTGCACATCCATAATCTATTCCATACAGACCAAATGGGCCACCAGCTCAGAGTCAGCCCTTGCACTCTCTTGGGCCCAAGGTTATAATCTAGGGATGGGTAACCTGTGGGTTTTATTTTGAGGTAAGTTCTCCAGATGGTGAGGCAAAAGCTGGATGTAAATGGAAGTGACCTTTTGCCCCTTGCCCTGGCCTGCCAGGCATATGCAGTGCTCCTCTGCCATATAAGTGACCTTCTGGCTGCTTGATGATGTCTTTTGGTATAGCGTTGGAAAGGACTTTCTGAAGGTATCCATAACAACAGTATTGAGTTCTTCAAAGTCCTTTCCAGCACTATGTTGAAAGACTTTGCCAGATAGCTGGTAAGTTACTAATATGCAGGCAAGCCAAAATAACATTAGATCTCCTAGAACTGTTTTACTTGATTTAAGTGACTGATAGACTGCATCTTCCCTGACCTATTGTAAGCTGTGATCCTGGCAAGGTGCTGACATCTGGTAGCTAAATCTTGCATGGGTGGCCGTGGGCTTGTGGCTGTATAATTTTCCCATCAACCATTAACCTCACAATTTTACTTCTGACTTCTGTAACTTGCTGTCACCTCCACCTTTCCACCACTTTCATGATAACTGTAGTATCTCTCAGGCTAATCTTAAGTAGGTCTGATAGAAATTTCAAATGCCAGCCTATGTAATATCCTCTTCACCCAGCCCCTTGATGCTTGGCTTCTTCTGAGTATTGATCTGCCAGGGAGACAGGGAGGCTAGGAGGACTATATATGTTTTAGATATATTTTATATTTTTATTTTTGTCAATGTATGTATGTATGTATGTATGTATGTATGTATGTATGTATGTATGTATGTATGTATGTATGTATGTATGTATGTATCTATCTATCTATCTATCTATCTATCTATCTATCTATCTATCTATCTATCTATCTATCTATCTATCTATCTATCTATCTATCATCTCATCTACAGGGACGCCCCATGTCGAGCCTGTTTGCGGTACCAGACCAAACATGCATGGGGACACGACCCTAGACTCTTCTATTGCATTCTAGAATCAAGTGTAGAAATAATGATAGCTTTCATCCAACCAATAACAATCATTTCTGCTCTTTCTTCCACATATTCTACATATTCATATATGTTATGGAATTCATGGAGCCACCGGTACTCTTTGTTTTTCTCTTCAGCTCCCCAGTATCACATATACAGGTAGGGAAGAAGGTAGGGATTAACTGGACTTTATACCCCACTTTTCTCATCCATTTAAAGGGACTCAAAGTGGTTGACAAAGCTTCCTATTCTTCTCCCCATAACAGACCCACTGTGAGGTAGGTGGGGCTGTGAGAGCTCAGAAGAGAGCAGTGACCAGCCCAAGGTCACCCAGCTAGCTTCATAGAGCAGTGTGGAATCAAACCCATTGACTACAAGATATAGTCCGGCACTCTAATCACAAGGTTATAAGGTGAAATGCCCTGAAGTGAAGCTAGACTCCAGAGCATCTTCACTTTAGTTTGCATAGAGTGAGTGGAAAGGTGAATTTGCTTTTCTTGCACATATAGTTCATGGCTCAAGTGGTTTCTTAACTATGTTGGTGTTGTGGTGATGAGAAGAGGAAGAAGAAGAAGAAGAAGAAGAAGAAGAAGAAGAAGAAGAAGAAGAAGAAGAAGAAGAAGAAGAAGAAGAAGAAGAAGAAGAAGAAGAAGAAGAAGAAGAAGAGTTGGCTTTTCTACCCTGCTTTCCTCTCCCTTTAAGTAGACCCAAAAGTGTGCATGCACCTGGAGAGGTGACCACCATCCAGAAATCACAGGAAATCTCAAGATTTCAAATGATTACCCAATGGAGCAGCCTTTAAATCTGTGCATGCACCTCCAGAAGGCTCAGTTGAGTCTTAGAGGAGGGTTTGATGGTGCCAGTGGCTGGATTTACAGGTTAGGGGGCACAGCCGGAGGACACGACAGGCCGGTGGGTAGATCTGGCTCCTGTTGGAGCATCTACAAAGCTCTGTCAAAGTCTGGATACACTCAATTCATGGGCAAAGGGGGAGCCTTCAAATGTAGGCCCCTTCTGATTCAGCCGCAAATGTTCAAATTCATATGAATTCATTTGAATTGTGAACATGACTTTTTTTTTCACCCATCCGTAGTAGGGAGCACATTTCGATGGAGTGCTCCATTACAATAACTCTGTAGTCTGGTGTACTTCAAGGTCTAGTAATAAACCATTTTGGTGCCTAGTCCAGTCCATGCTCTATCCTGTGATGACGGAGTGTAAGATTTCCCATAATCCACACTAGCATGCAAAAGGGAAGCCTCTAGACCTCTTCCCATTGTAGGATGGTGTCTTGTGCAGAAAGAGCCTTACTTTAGTGGTGGAAACCTTTTGAAATTAACTATGGCTGAAGGATGGAAGAAGAAGAAGATGCAAGAACAAAAGGAATAGGTGGCAGAAAGTTGAGAAAGGATATTGTTCTATTATCTTTCTCCTCTGGCCTGTTTAGGCAACATCTTCAGCATTTCTCACCCAGAATATGCAGTCCCTGGCAGATAACACCCAAGGGAATTCAGTCTTCAGACAAAAAAAGAGAGAGAATAAACAAACTGTGGCCAACCCTTGACATGGATAGTGAACTTCCTGTAGAGATTGTCTTTCTGAGTTGTGTGGAATTGTTGGCAAAACAAATAAAAAGGAAATAGCCAAATGGAATGGTTTTTGATGTGCAGCCCTATTATCGGCCTCAGAAAAAGAAAGACTTGATGCTTTCTCCCTGCAAAGCTGGAGGGTCTGCAGTAATGTTGGTTTGTTTATGACTCCAGTTGTTCACCGAACAATCCATCCCCCAGACATTTAGTGGAGCCATTGCAGTGCATCAATGAACCTTTACCCACTCTGAAAGAAATAAGACAGTCAAATTAAGACCTCCTCGGTCTGTACTTTTGAGTGGGAGAGAAAGGAGAAGATATTTGCTCTGAGAAGCGAAACAAAACAAAGAACTTCTTCCTCAAGTATGTCCACCATAGAAATGTCATTTTAATGAAGTCCTGTATAGGCATGTACCGAATATTCAAAATATTAGTTATTTGTACGAATTTGGACAAATGCAGACATTTGTATAAAAATTGCATGTCCAGGAATTCAGATTTCCAAATTTGAACAAATATTAATATCTCAAGTTATTCGTACCAATAATTCCAACATTCGTATCTGTTTGGGTACATACACATCTGGTATGTATCTGTACGCATCCCATATGCATACTGTACACATCTGTATGCATCTTTACAAATCTGTATGGGATGCGTACGGATGCATACAGGATGTGTATGGGATGCGTACGAAATGTGTATGTACGGATACAGATAATAATGTATGAATTATTTGTATGAATACATGCAAATGTATTTACATCAAATTGAATGTTCAGACATTTGTTTTTTCATTATTGGATACATTTGGATTTTTGACTCTTTGATTCATTGTGAACCAATTTTGAAAATTGCTTTTGTACGCACCCCTAGTCCTGCAAACTGGTCAAAGCTAGGAGGGAGTTATCTAAAGAAGTAGCTCAGCTCTAGCAATTCGAAGATCAAGGTTTTGTTAGTTTTATGACATCTGGACACCCTTGTTAAAGAATCATGAGTTCAGTCACAACAAACCTTACTAGTCAGTAAATGGTTCGACATGATTTTTTTTTACTTTTGCAAACACAATGGGTGCTTCCGCATTTGCCGCCAAAAAGCAGATCTAAAAAAATGCACTTTTCAGCGAACCGTCCTCCCCCAGATCTGTCACAAATAGTGACAGATCTGAGGGACCTGGACTGGGTGTTGTGCGGACACAACAGCACCCATTCCAAACATCCTCCGGTTCACGTGCTGGTGACACTGCCTCCGGAGCCACGGGACTGGAGCATGGAGCAGCCTGTCATGGTCAGCCAGGAGGAGGACTCAGAGGATGAGGAGGACTCACTTCCTCAGGTACAGAAGGAACCTGAGGTGATGCCAGGACCCAGTTCTGACCCCCCAGCCCCATTGGAGCCTGGGGTTCAGCAACCCAGACTTACCAAAGCAGAAGTGCAGGATGGGGGAGACATGGAACAGCAGAGCCCAGAGATCCCTAGCTTTAAGCAAAGGAGAGCAGACTTGCAAAGAGACTTGCAAAGAGACACGCAGATCACCTACAGCTGTGAACTGTATCTGTAAAGATAAAACACCGGGCAGACACCCAAGCCCTTTGTCAGAAACTATTGGTTTTCCTTTAGAGAAAGCTGCCGTATCTGACCCCTAGACCTTGAATACTTGGCTACCTTGACTTTGGACCGGACTGTTGCATTGCTCTCACAAACCCTGGACATGGACTGTTTCTTGACTTCTCTTTCTGGACTATCTTTGCCATGTTGCTGGAACTGCCTTGGCAAGTGAGCTGTTTCTTATCAGCTGTGTGTTTGTGTTTGTGTGCAGGCACCTTTCCCAGACACTGCCAGTCATTGTGTGTTTCTGGTGGCGCCTGGCACATGGGGGAAGGGGTGGGGTGGGGGGTGTAGGCTGCGGCTTCCCCTCACCTGAGAAGCATGATCGTGCCACTTACTGAGTGCTGGGCCACCTATTAGAGATGCACAAAAATATTTTAAAAATTCAAAATCTGATTGAATTCATTTGGACATTCAAATTCAAATCAAATGCCTATACATTCAAATTTAAACATTCAAATGAATTTCAAATGTGAATACATTTGAATTTTAAAGACTCATATAGTTTGCACTTCACTTATACTAAACTTAAACTATACTTAAACTGAAGATTTAAGTATAGTTTGCACTAATAGATTCAAAGGTATTCAATTCAAATCGAATGTGGATACATTTGAATTTTAAAGATTCAAATCGATTTGAATTTTTGGATATTCAATTCAAATCAAACTGAAAATTGAAAATTGCATTTGTGCACACCCCTACCACCCATAGAAAGTGTGGGTCAAATCAGGGGACATTATCTTGTGATTCATTTTCCCCTGGAACAGTAGGAGTATTATGGTGCCCATGCATGCTTATTTAATGTGCCAGAGGTTTATAAAGCAAACATCAACCGTCTCGATTAAGAGTAGCGTGTGTTCTTTTATAACAAATGTCATCATCTTTTACTAAGGAAATAAAACTCTGTGCTGTTTATATACATCGCAAGACGTAAGAAGAGCTTAAATTGATTCACCTGTCCTTGAAACATGAGATACATTTTACAATCAGGACATAAAAAATGTTCCCAGTTGCTCATCTTGGTTAAAATGCAAATTGGTGTGTGTATGTGTGTGTGCTGGGAGAGAGGAGAAGAAGAAGAGTTGGCTTTTCTATCCTGCTTTTCTCACCCATTTAAGGGGACTCAAAGTGGCTGACAAGGCTTCTGTTCTTCTCTCCACAACAGAACATCCTGTGAGGTGGGTGGGGCTGTGAGAGCTCAGAAGAGAGCTGTGACTAGCCCAAGGTCACCCAGCTGGTTTCATGGGGGAGGGAGGAATCGAACCTGGTATTCCCAGATAAGAGTCCAGTTCCCTAACCACTAGACCAAACTGGCTCACTATTCTGGATTGGGATCCAAGGAGTAGGGATAGAGGGCAATGGTCCTTCACATCCACTGTAGTCCTGATTCTTGTGGAGGGGCTGCCCTCCTTCGCTAATTGCCATGTGATGAAATAAGCCCAAAATTAATGGTTAAGAAGAATCAAGAGAAAACAAGCAGATATTTCAAGTGTAACTTTGCGTTTGCCAGATAGCATGGTGACTACGGAAGGGCAATGAAAATGTCAACTGAGCATAGAGCAGCTGCAGGAGAAGCAATTTCCATGCTAAAGATCATTAGGAAAGGTGTTAAAAATAAAACTGTCAGAGCTATTGTTATGCCTTTGCAAAAATCTATAGTGTGGCTGACTTGGAAATTCTCTGTTCAGTCTGGGTTGCAATCCCTCAAAATAATTTTATAGAGTTCGAAGGAGATGGAAAATAACTAAAGTATTATCAAAGAAACAGCTCTGTGAGGGAAGCCTTCAATGTTTCATGCTTTTTATTTAAGGCAAAATGATATCGAAGGGAGAAAATGACCAGGGCCCTTTCTGCACTTGGCCTTATTCTGGGCTATATCTCAGGATAGGGATCTGTGGTCCATATGCTAATGCAGAGTATGGTAAGCCTCACTTGGTGCCTACCATAGCCTGCATGGTCATGTGGACAGCAGGCCCCTATTCTGGGATACAATCCAGAATAAGGCTAAGTGCAGAAAGGCCTCAGGTTTCTCTGACTGTGAACTGAAAGCCTGGCTGGCTTTTCTGAGTGGCTGCTCGCCAGTGGCATTTGTTCCCATGCTTTGATCAGCTACATTTCCTTCCTCTGTGCTTATGAAGCTCCACACCAAATGCAAATGAAAGAGTCGTTCTCAGTGCTATTATACCCCATATGAGAAAAGGGTGCCCATTTCGAAGCTGCAAAGTGGGGTGAGGTGATTTTAGGATTTCATGTCCCTCTTCACAGCCTCTAATTCACCCCGATGACATCTCATTAACTATGTCTGGTCACACCCTAGGAGGGGAGAAAGTAGCCTAAGATGGCTCACAAGGAAATCTTGAAGTAAAAATTACAACCACGCTATTAAGTATTCAGTATAACTACAAATTAAATGTCATTTTTGCAACAACAACTATGATAACAACAATACAAAGGGGGAAAGATGATGGCAATGCTGAATAATCCCTGAGCTGAAGAGAATCTTCCACTCCAATCTGCAAACTTCATGCTGAGATCTGTGCCAAATGCTTGTGCTCTTGAACCAAGTAAATGCTAAATATTACCCTGGACCCCAGGTCTATATGTCAGCAGCAGCAGCAGCAGCAGCAAGTAGACAACCAGGGAGAAGAAACAGGGGAAAACATTGTCTGGGAAATAGATTTTAAGAGGAGTGGCCCCTGCCACTTCAGGGCACCAGCTTTTAAAGTAGCGAAACAGCTGTTTCCATGGCCATGTAGATATTGCAACTGAGAAACTTTAATTTCCTGGCTCTGATATTTTATATCTGGGAGCATTTCAGTGTTGGCCATTTCTGGGTTCAATAAAACAAGGTCATGTCATTTGCTGCAAAGAATGAAAAGTCCAGCAAGGTAGTTAGTAGCACCAACCCTTCTCCTGTTTGTCTCCAAGTGAAAGACATGACATGAATACACGAGGGATATTGGTACATAAATTTGGCTATAATTGGCTTGTTTAGAGTTGGACAAAACCTGACTTCTGGCTTTTGGAAGAAATGCCAGGGTCGACCAGACTCTCTCCATCTTTAAAATTTGAAGCAAGACCCCCGGGATGTTTACAAAAGAAAAAAAAATCCAAGCAACGTTTGCCTGTGACTGTTTACTGGAAAACAAAGATTCAGGAGAGGCTAATGAATAATCTTTAACCAAAGGCTGTTTTGAAGGTATTTGTCTGTTGCCTACAAAATCAACTTCTTGGGTAATTACAGGGAACAAACACTTGGGTTGAAGGCTCAAGTTATTTCTCTTTATTTTTAACAGAGACCAGAAACTGTGCTGATCCTCAGAACAGGAAATTACAAGAAGTAAATTTAATTAAAAATAAATGTTTTCTTAAAGATTTATAATCAGAGATGCTAGGGAACTGTAAGAAACAGGATTGTAGCATTTGGGTACATTTTTCTGCAAAGGCAATACCTTTTGATTGCAATGTTATCAGGGAAACTTGGTAAACTTTAATTACTTTTAAGTATATGGGGCTATGTACACATGGGGGAGGTTTCATAGGAATGAACTAGATTTATTTTAGACACACGTTTTAAGGAGATTCATCCGAACCTTTAAATTCAAATTTATGGACATTCGATTCCAACTTAAATGTCAAAATTCAGATGAATTCTATCGAATTTTGGATACCTTCAAATATTTGTGCCCACCCCTAGTCCTGTATTGTCCTAGACAGAGCATAGACTGGGACCTGCTATAGTCTGCACTACTATCAGAATGGCAGGAACCTATTCCAGGATATACCTTTGATTAAATCCTAGTGAAGAAAGGGCCCATGGTGGTCTCCTATATTTCTATTATTTAGAACAGTGATGGTGAACCTTTTGAGCTTGGTGTGTCAAAATTCACAAGAAAACCTAGCTTAACTCGGGCGCTGTGTCACATCTAGAAATATCCATAATTTTGTGATATTTGTAGCTCTAGTAAAAAAGTTATATTTTTGATATTGTATTTTATTAAAAGCAAAAACAAATAATTCTTTACATTTGCTAAATCTTCAATTGAAAGTTGGTATTTCGTACACTTCAAGAACAGCAAGCACTACATGCCCAGGTGCCAAGGTGACCACGTGTGTCACCCAAAAGGGCTTGGCGTGTCACCTGTGACACACGTGTCATAGGTTGGCCATCACTGATTTAAAATATACTTCATTGTTCTTCAGCACCTTATTATAGTACTGGGATAGAAATACCACTATGCTCCCCAAAGCATGCCCATTTTATCTTAGGCCCTGGTCACACCAATGTAAGACAGGGCATCCTATTAATAATTCAAACTGAGGTGGTACCTGCTCTGTTTATGCATAGATTGTTATAGGTCATCCTCAGGCCGTCCTCACTCTGGGCTGCATCATCCATGCTTCCCCCCCCCAAACAATCTGGGCCCCCTTCATGAACTCTTGACTTTCCACCCCTTTTGCTGCGTCAAATCTACTTCCGTTCTTATTGGATTCCATTAGGTCACTCAAGAGAGGAATAGGTGTGTGTTTATGGTTCTATTTAAAGCCTGATCCTCCACCTCCATGCCCCCTTCCTTTCTTATGTGCTTTTCTTTTCAGTGCAATTATTTTAAATAATAATAATAAATTTGCCAAAAAACGCTAGATAGAGGAATCATAGGCCCTTTCCGCACTTGGCCTTATTCTGGAACATATCTCAGGATCAGGGTCTCTTATCTGCATGTTATTGCAGACTACAGCAGGTCCTAGTGAGACATGTCATAGCCTGTATTAGCGTGTGGACAAGAGACGCCTATCCTGAGATATATCCCAGAATAAGGCCAAGTGCGGAAGCAGCCACACACATAAACTGAGGAGAGAAAGGGAGGTGCCTCACAAACTCCACACATGCACACAGGTTGAAAGGAAAGACTTGACCCATCCATCACATGATTCAGCCACCTTTAGCCCATCTTCCACTCACACTTAAGGAAGTGAAGACAACCTGAGATGCCAGGATGGGCTGAATGTTCTGGAAAAGAGGACTGTGGTTAGAGTGGTCTAACAGTGGTAGGCCTGCTTAGAAAATGAACTGAATAAAAATAATGTGAGTAATGCAACCTGAGGATGGAGCATGGAGACAGAAGGCCCTCATTCCAGGATATGATCCAAAATAATGTCTAATGAAGAAATGGACTCAGTTTTTCAATCTGTATCCACAATAGCAACAGATGATAAGTTTCACTTTACAAGATTTATTTGCTAGTTAAATTTGTATATATCAAGTGGGACAGGAAATCATATGATATTTGATGATTGGATGAGATTTTTAATCTCAGAAAATTTGCGGGCTCCTTCCACCATGAGATTGTTAAAGCCAGGTTTTGAAATAAAAAAGTTTATAGACATTCACATCTTTCAGCAAAGTCTCATTTATTTGCTGTAGCTTATGTTTTATTTTGACGTTAAGTCTGAATGAAATATTAAGAAGCATGGTGATTTCAGATGCCATTTCCTGTTTGATAACCCGGTATAACAATTCTTTCTCTTCCTAAAGAATGAAAATGCAAATCTTTGGAATTTGTATGCCAAACTGCTTAGAGGGCTGCACATGATATCCAGGAGGAAAAAATAAGTTTAAATCAGAGATTGTATAATATTAGATGAAGAAGAGTCTGTAGTTGTTATTAATCCTGACTCTAGTCAAAAATATGTTTTTATAAATGAAGAGATCTCAGACTTCTAGGAGAAGTATTTGGATAACTTCTGAGAAATGCCCCAGCTGAACCTTGCAATCTGCTCTTTCAAATTCCAGTTTGGTTTGGGGCTGGAGACCAGCATTGCCGGCAAATATCTAGAACCAATAAATAATGGGTGGCAGAACAGTGACATTTTTTCCCATCAGAGTTTTGGATGGGTCAGTTCTTTACACGCTTATGACAATGGAACTTCCACGGCAGAGGTCTTTAAGGAAATCTTGGTAAATGATGAAAACAGTCTGTGAAATATGTTGCTCTCAGAAGACATACATGCACAGTGCCTTCTCATTTGCTTCTGGGGCTTCTGGAAATTTTGGAGAAACTCCTGGACTTGTTGCTGTCAGGGGACAGCCCAGGGGACAGCAGTGGCCATGACTGCCTACCTTTAACTCAGGCTCATTTGCCACTTATGGCCCTTTCTGGATGGAGGTATCTTGGTCACATTGAACCATGCTCTGATAACATCCAAATTGGACTATTGCATTGCTCTTTTGGTTAGACTGCCCTTGATGATGATTTAAAAGCTCCAGCTAGTGCAGAACATAGCAAGACTGCTGATACGTACTGTGGGCTGAATGCACATCACATGGGTCCTAAGGGAACTGCTGGGAGCCCTGCCCGAGAGGAGGAGAACCATGCCATCCCTCCAGGGGTGGTGGTCTAGTGGTGGCAGCCTAGAACACTCTGCCCTCTGGATGACTCCCTGTGACGACCCGGGCAGCTCTAGTACCACCTGCCTTCTTTTAGCGTAGCCTGGCAGGCTAACAGACAGCCCAGGTGCCCATTCACTCTGCCAGATCCTCTTAGATCCTCAGCACAAATTGGATCTTCACTGGCCCTCTGTTTGCTAGTTCTTTCTAGATGTTACCACAAACAGAATACTCTTTAGTTAACCAAACATCAAAGGTTTATTGTTACAGAGGAAATAGAATAAAAGGAATAAAATGAAGATTGAATCAGCTATGAGTCCTATAGTCCATTTGAAAAGAACTAAAATGGTAAGGGAACAGAGTAAAGTCCTTTGCTTAATCACCCAGCAAAGGTTCTCATTTCATTCAGTGGTTTCCTGACTGAAAAAGGCCTTCCCTCTCTTAGTCTGAGGTAAACTTCATACAGCCTCTTAATAACTTCTAGCCTTTGAAACCCTTTTCTTTTGTTTGGTACAGCTTTGTTTTTCTCTTCTTTATATCTCTTAGTGTTCTGTCTCAAAAACCTTGTCAGTTCTTTGTCTCCCTAAAAAACTTCTGTGTCTCTCTTAAAATCCTCCAGCTTCTTTCTCTGTGTCAGCCAGCCTGTCTCAAAACTCTCTGTGGAAAACACACTTTCTTTTTGTCCACTATTCACACTTTTATACTAATTACTTCTTTTTTCTGTTGCCCTCATGTCAACAAAGTTAAATTCAACTTGACTGGCTCTCTCCCTCCTTCTAACTTAGAGGTGAGGCCTACAAACACACAGAGGCACACTGAGCAGCCCTCTTCACTTTTCAGACCCCAGCAGAGACTCTTTCCTAGCAGTCTCAGTAGCAGCTAATATTCATCCAGAATCCTGGCTGCTGATTGGCTGGAGAGCCTTGCTTTTTGGTAGGCAAAATGGAGCTTGCTGAGTCTCCTCCTCCTCAGCATGTCAATCAAACACACAGCAGCAGCAGGTTAACTGTTTCCTGCCCTGGTGGCTGCTTAGGGGCTTTACACTCCCTAGCCTGGATGGGCCCTGATGTCTTGGTGGAGATGATTCTTTGTGGGACTGGGACCTTTTGTCAGCTGCTTTAGACCCCACTTGGCCTCAGCTGCCCTTTGTGTGTGTGTGTGTGTGTTGGCTTATTTTCCGATATTTTGTATGACATACAATTTTTATAATTTATTTTTATTATAAAGTTTTGATTATTACTTTGCATGGTATATTTTTCTATTTGCTGTAAACCGCCTTGGGCAAATTTTCTTTTGGA
>MTQE01000390.1:11945832-11957532 GCA_014337955.1 Aspidoscelis marmoratus
TACGAATTTGAAGATATGAATGTCGACAACATTCGTATGTGTTATACATACCTGTACACATTTCGTATGCATCCCGTTTGATCCCGTATGCATCCCATTTTCATTCCGTATTATAAGCGCAAATGTGTACAGATACGTATGATATTTGTACGTATACGTATGTATACATATCTGTACATCCGAATGATTCTAATCATTCGAATGAATGTTTTGGAACATTTGAAATTCATTTGAATGTTTAAATTCAAATATTAGACATTCTATTTGAATTTGAATGTCCACATTCAATGGAATTTGATGGAATTTTGAATGTTTAGAACATTTGTGCACATCACTAGTGTGCATGTACAATATAGGGTAGAACTGAAATAGAAAGAAAGAAAGAAAGAAAGAAAGAAAGAAAGAAAGAAAGAAAGAAAGGCTAGTTCCCCCCCCCTTTTTTTGGTTTGGCAGCAATCATAAACAGTTGTGCAGAACCTCTGGTGCATTCATAAAGTTCATATTCATCGTTTCCTTGCTTTCTCCAAGTTTGCTTCGCTTTTGGCTGGAAAGATGGGGGTATACCCCTGGTTCTAGTGTTGTGCCATAAGACAAAAGCCCTTTGGATCCTTTCTGGAAGAATGAAGGGGAATCACCATTCAATCCCTTTAGTGTACTTTTGGCTGTTAGCCACTTCAGTTCAGAGGAAAGGAGACATAGTAAAATGTGTTCTTTAATCAACAGAGTATACTTTTGGCTTGCCATATATGCAGTATTTCAAAAAATGGGAACACACGTAGGACTGCATGAATGGTCTGGAGTTACTGAGCTTCACTGGACAATATTCTATAGCATTCAATGGTCAGAAACAGCAGCCAACATTTAAGCCTAGTTGGGCACTGTTTGAGTTCCTGCTGGATCAGGCCACAGCCCATCTACTCGAGCATCCTGTCGCACACAGTGGCCCGCCAGATGCTCATGGGCATCTTAAACAGAGACAAGGACAAACCTTCTCCTGCTCTTCAATCCCAGCAAATGGCATTAGAAGCGTCTTGCTTCCGCCGCCACCCCCAGCCTGAAAGATATACCTAGGCATTCATTCTAGTAGCCACTGATACATCTGTCATCCATAAATTTGTCTAACCCTACCTTGAAGCGATCTAGCTGTCACCACCTCTTCTGGCAGCACATTCCATAACCCTCTGGGTGAAGAAATACTTCCCTTTGTTGGATCCGACTCTCTTACCCATCAGCTTCATAGAGTGCCCCCTGGTTCTAGTGTTGTGCAATAGAGAAAAGAAGTTTTCTCTATTCACCTTTTCTTTACCATGCATAATTTTATATACTTCGATCAGGTCCCCTCTCAAACGCCGTCTCTCCAGACTGAAGAGGCCTAGACGTTGCAGCCTGATTTTGTAAGGGAGGTGTTCCAGCCCCTTAATCATTCTGGTTGCCCTTTCCTGCACTTTCTCTAGTTCCAACAATATCCTTTTTGAGGTGTGGTGACCAGAATTCTACACAATATTCCAAATGTGGCCTCACCATAGAGGCAAAATGACACTTGCTGACTTATTTTCTATTCCCTTCCTAATTATTCCCAGCATTGAATTTTTTTTTTCTGCTGCTGCTGAAGACTGGGTTGACACCTTCATGGAACTGTCCACCAGAACTCCGAGATCCCTTTCCTGGTGTGTTGCAGAAAGCTCAGACCCCATCAGTTTATAGACATAATTTGGTCCTGATGTGCATTACTTTGCACTTGTTAAGATTAAAACACATTTGCCACTTGGTTGCCCAGTCACCCAATGCTAAGAGTCATAATCCTATGGATTGACTGTGAAGTCTTGTGCCATCCACATGTTAAATTTTGGCTGACCTCTGGTCAGCTGGGTGGGGTAGGCAAATGGTCATGTGCCAAATGCTGTAATCTCCTGCACTTTCTTTGGGAAGGGGTGAGTTTTTAGTAAACCACTTTTAAGTACTTTGAGGTTCCCTCTTTGGAGAAGCTTACCTTGGGAGAGATATTTGATTGCTCTCACACTACCTTAGTGAGGAATGTTTGGCCATTTTGTTTGCACGATGATCTGGAAAGTACAGCAGGTTGTTTTCTGAGTCTCTTCTGCCATTGGTTGAACCCCAGGGCAAGTCACAACCATCCATCCCCATAAGGGGCTCTGTTTGGATAGACCCCGGGCCCCAAGCTGTCTTAACTTCAGTTCACATGAGAATTTGTTTAACAATATTTTACACACACACACACACACACACACACACACACACACACACACACACACACACACACACACACAGGAAATTCAGTTTTGAGTGCAAGCCTTCTGCAAAGACACGCAAAAAGCTAGAGCTAAATAAAAACTTCTCTGTGAATGTAGAGGACCTTGACTTCTACTTACTAAAAAATGTGCTGAAACATAAAAATGTTTACACTGTATCTGGAAAGGATCCAGGATTTTAGGGGCCTCTGTGAAACAACAGGACTGTGCCCTTTTTAACATTTAAAGATGTACTAAAAAAAGAATTGCATTGCAACACATCCTTCAGAGAGCTCTTAGCAATGAAAAGCACCATTTTGCAAAAAGAACAGCGGTCCCTCTTGGAAAGTGAAGAAATACAAAGTGTGAGGAGAGGAAGAGATCTAGGTATCTGGGCGTTGCGTTGCCCTATTTGCAGAAAGCACAACCCATCTCACACTGAGTTACGTTTTCCTTTCTCTTGACTTTAATTAACACCCATTGGCACATTGTAGCATTGCCACTGGCTGTGGCTCCTAGTTATATCTGCACAGTGAATGCTAAATTTGAATTATGCTTCTTGGTCTAACCTTGTTCTCTTATCCTCTTTGCTGACAAAACAAGCTTCACTTCCATATTCCATTCTTATTATGGTAATAGTGTCCTCAATGCATATTAATCTCCCAGTTCTTCTAATTACATTAAGTTCAGTGTTGGGGAAGAGGCCACACATGAAAACAGGCCTTGGTTTGATGTCTTCAGGAAAAGGTAGGTTTTTTTGTACAAATCTATTTGTCCCTCATGATTTAAGTGGGCACAATGTACCATGCACGGATGCAATAATAATAATTTCCCTTGATGCCTTTCATGCCTGTAGGCAGATTTTTATAAGGTCTCAGGTAACCTGCCTGCTTCTCAAAAATACTGTATTAAAAACAAAACAAGGTACCTCCCACAGCACCTATAAAAATGCAATTGGAACTTTACGAGAATTGCAGAAATTGAATGTGGAATTTTTGCTGTACCCAGTACAGAACTCTGAAAGCCTGCTGCACCTTTAACTGAGAATGAACTTTACTGAACTTTTCTACTGCTTATTAGTGCCGTAAAAAGGATCTAGATAGCTTTTGAACTTTTAATATATCCGAGCTCTTGTAGGAAAAGTTCTACTAGTTAAAAAGGCACAGCAAAACAATTCCCTGATGATTCCTGGAACAATCAAGAGTATATTGAGGAAACTCCTTCTTTGGAATTAAGATTTTATTGCTTATTGCTGTCTGCGTACAACAAAAGGAAAGGAAAAGAAAGGAAGAAATTATCTTCAAGATTAGCATCCCATGAACGTTTATACACTGGAGACTTAACTGAGTTCTAATTTTCCATCTCCCATAACCAGTCATTACAGCCTTATTCCTGAATTGTAGAAGAGAGGATATTTCACTTATTAACTTCCCTTATTCTCTTCCCTTCAGTGATTCTCCTCTGTAGCCATCACTGAATGTATTAAACCCCAACATTCCAACAGGTTTTGTGATAAGAAGCAGTAGTAGTGTGACATATATATCCCACATTGCCTAATATGGGCACGTATGCCCGACTTTCTACCAAAGAGCTCCAGGTGGTTATGCTCTCTTTTTCCTCTTCAATACCTTCTGTGAAATAGGTTTAGTGTGAAGCAATAATGGGTCAAAGTTTACCCAATGCATTTTCTGGACTAAAGGAAGGGTTTTTTTTGTTCTCGGTCTGGCATTTGGAGAATAATGGTTATTTAATTTACCTGTTTTGCCAGACAGCAATATCGCTGACCTAAGACCTATTCGCACGAGGGACGTCAGAACGTGTGAAGGACGCCCTGGGATGGAGCATTCGCTCCTCTGGGTGGGCAGTTCCATTCGGAACCACCTTAGCCCGTCCCAAGGCATTCTAGATGTGTTCTGGGTGTAGAGCACTTGATTGTGCTCTACACTTGGCCCAGGGCATTCGGGGCCATCCCGAAGCTGTACAGGGGAGATAGCGTTCACATGCTTCTGCCCTGACAGCTGCAGGCTCCACCCCAGGCCTGTCCAGATTGGGTCCAGCTGGACCCAGGGGTGGGCAGGCCTGTCTGGTCCCTTTCCTGGGTTCCTGCTGGTTCTAGGGGACCAGAATGGGTCCCCTAGGGCCCACAGGCACCCACCCAGGCACCCACCCACCTGGCCCCAGGCCTACGCGGGGATGCACGCATGCGTGAGGTAGTTACCTCATCCTCTCTGGGTCCCAAAATGGTGAACTGGGTGTGCCTGCATGCGCTGGTCACTCTGATTGGCTAGCTACAGCTAGCCAATCAGAGCTAGCCAATCAGCTAGCCAATTAGAGCTAGTGGGGTCCCACCCCCATGCTGGTCTTTTCAGACTAAGACACATGGGGACGCTTTCCCCATTTGCACGTTGGCAGGTAGGAACACATGGAGATGCATTCCTTACCTGCCTATGTGTGAAAGAGGAAAGCACCCCACGTATGCTAGCCTAACTGCGAAAAGGCCTCTAGACTGGGCTATGCTGTGTCCACTATGGATGTTGTGTCCACTGTGGATTTTAGCAGAGGGTGGAGTCTTCTGTAATCCACTCGAGAGTGCAGGGACCTGAAAGGGATCTAGATGTACTGAACTATTTTAAAGATAAAACTAACTTATATTTTGCTATTTATTTGTTAAATGGTTAAATATTCAAGTTACGGTTAACTATCTCTTCTGCTTTTCTGGGAGAGAAAGCATGTTCTCTGCTTCAGTTATCCCCCCACCCTCTTTGGAGATTGGCAGGGGGGGGGGCTTGGCCTTTGGCATCTTCCCTGAATACCTCATTGGAAGGCCTGGGTTTTGAAAAGATCTAATTGCAGCGATATCAAGATGAACTTCTGCTAGCCATCAGCTATTGCCTTTTGTTTAATCTTAACAAGTGCAAAGTAATGCACATTGGGGCCAAGAATCCAAATTACGTCTATAAACTGATGGGGTCTGAAGGGATCTTGGGGTTTTGGTGGACAGTTCAATGAAGGTGTCAACCCAGTGCACGGCAGCAGCGAAAAAAGCACATTCAATGCTGGGAATAATTAGGAAGGGAATAGAAAATAAGACAGCAAGTGTCATTTTGCCCCTTTATAAATCTATAGTGAGGCCACATTTGGAATATTGTGTACAATTCTGGTCACCATACCTCAAAAAGGATATTGTGGAACTAGAGAAGGTGCAGAGAAGGGCAACCAGAATGATTAAGGGTCCGGAACACCTCCCTTTAAAAAAAAAATTATTTGTTTTTTTAAATATATAACAACAAACATCAAAACCCATAACATAAACCAAATATACACTTCTGAGGATCGCATAGTCCATACAGTTCAAGCAAGATTTATCCAGTACAGTCTAGAATGGAAAATCTGGAAAGAGCATCAATATTTTTTGTTTCAAAAATGTTACTGAGAAAGAGGAAGATGGTCGAAGTCTGGGATCGATTTGTGCCTGAATGATAAAAGGTGCCCATTTCCTGATAAATTGAGCTTCTTGTTCTAGGAGTTGCATCTTAAACTGTTGCACTGTAATGAGTTCATTAATCAATAACGACCATGTACCACTGATCCAGTTATCTATGTTTAATTGATCTGCAGATTTCCAATGGAGAGTGATCTCTGCTTTCGCAGTGGTGATCAGCGAGCGAATCAAATCCCTATTATGATTTGGCACCCCTTGTTCTTTAAAGGACAGTAGAAACACTATAGCTGGCGATAGTTGAACATTTCGAGAAACAATGGTACTTATCTTTGCCTGAACAGCTTCCCAAAACACTTTAACCTTAGGGCATTGCCAACGTTGATGTATATATGTACCTTTTTCTCCACACTTGTTCCCTTATGAAACTAGGTTGCAACGTCTAGGCCTCTTCCGTCTGGAGAGACAGTGTTTAAGAGGGGACCTGACTGAAGTATATAAAATTATGCACGGTATAGAAAGGGTGGAGAGAGAAAATTTCTTTTCTCTATCGCACAACACTAGAACCAGGGGGCACTCTATGAAGCTGATGGGTAGGAGAGTAAGGTCTAACGGGGGAAGTATTTCTTCACCCAGAGGGTCATCGGCTTATGGAATGTGCTGCCGGAAGAGGTGGTGACAGCTACCAGTCTAGATGGCTTTAAGGTAGGGTTAGACAAATTTATGGATGACAGATGTATCAATGGCTACTAGAATGAATGCCTAGGTGCATCCTTCAGGCTGGGGGTGGGGGAGGAACTGGGACGCTTCTAAGGCCATCTGCTGGGACTCGAGAGCAGGAGAAGGTTTGTCCTTGTCTCTGCTTGAGATGCCCATGAGCATTTGGTGGGCCACTGTGTGCGACAGGATGCTGGACTAGATGGGCTGTGGCCTGATCCAGCGGGGCTTCTCTTGTGTTCTTGTGTTGTGTTGTGTTCTTGTGTACCCTTATTCTTTTGTACTCAGAATCATGCTTGCTAAGGATGTGCACGAATGTTCTAAACATTCAAAATTCGATTGAAGTCGATTGAATGTGGACATTCAAATGTAAATAGAATGTCTTCACATTTGAATTTAAACGTTTGAATGAATTTCAAATGTTCCAAAACATTTGTTCAAATGATTTGAATGATTTGAATGTACAGATATGTATGTATTACATATGTATCTGTATGAATATCATATGTATCTGTATGCCTTTGTGCTTATAATACGGAACAAAAATGGGATGCATACAGGATAAAACGGGATGCGTATGAAATGCGTACAGATACATATAACACATATGGATGTTGTCAATATTTGTCTCTTTAAATACAAATGTTGCCAACATTTGCATCTTCAAATTTGAATCTAACATTCAAACGAATAGATTTGAATGTATAGGATTCAAATTGTTTTTTGTTGCAGTTGGATTCTAAACATTCAAATCAAATAAAATGTTTTGACGTTTGATTCAACCTGAATTTGAACGCAACAACAACAACAACAACCCCATTCGTGCACGTTCCTATTGCTTGCTCGTAATGAAGAAAGGTACAATGGTGGCAGCCACATTACCTGCAAAGGTGATCTTCCTACACCTTTTGCACGTGGCTCGGCTGTTTTAGAGGAGTCTGACCAGTGTTGTGGGAAGCTGGGACTGTTGGGTGAGACGCATGAAAGTCATGGGCCTTTCTCAGCTGTTTGGCATAAGCCTTAACTAAACCTGTCTCTCTTACCCAACTGTGACATCCTGTGCGTTTGGTTTACTATTTAGATTTCAAAACCCCTGGCCCTTTTGAGGTATCTATAACCAGACCTAGTAAATGACCCATTTTGTTTTACCTCCCCTGCTCTCTGGAACTCTTTGCCAGCCAAGATATAAATGGATCTCTGGCTGATATCTTTTAAAAGATTGTTCAAAAATACTTTTCACCTGTCCCTTTGGTACTATTTAATAGTGTGATGACCATCAATTGTGACCGTTTTTAGGTCACCTCCAGATGGCACCTAGATTTCCTACTAAGGAAGCAGTAATCTAGAATATTGTCCCTCTGATATCATCACTTGCTAGCTTGACAGAGCCATGGCCAAAGCTGTCTTTGCATGTTTAAATGATGTGCACATCTGGGTATTTGGCCAGTGCAAAATACCTGAAAGTGCTCGTTGCCAGCGCTGTGCATCTGTGGCCATCTGTTTCATTCTCCACACCTGTGGTGGACAAAGCGATGGAGGGGGCTCCATCCAGAAGATAAGTAAATGTGCTATTGTTGGAAAAACAACTACCAGTGCTGTATTTTCAAGCAATATATTTCACGTGTTTTAGGGAGGGAGGATATAGCAGACCAGTGGTGAGGTGGCAATTCCACCATAGCACTGCCATTATGGCACATGCTGTATTCACTCTCTCTGGACAGCCCCTGAGCTTTCTGCTTTACTATTGTCTCTTTTGATTTTGTTTTGTAAAGCAGTGTCTTCTGATATATGTGATACATGAATCTAACAAATAAATAAATAGTAGCTGGAAATACGCTGCGCTAGAGTGTGGGAATCGTCTACAGACCAGGGGCGATTTCACACTTCCCTTCCTGCTCACTGGATGGGTAGGAGTGCAATCACACAACATTGACTAGCACTCACACTTGTGAGGGCTAGTCACTTACAGCCTCAGCCCTGCACAATCGGTCACTCACCTGTGACCAATCCTAGCGTTGGTAGGGACCACCATTTTGTTTGTGATGCTCTCTGTGACTGAGTGTGTGTCAGTGCCATTGTTACGATGATGTCGATGCTCTGTGCACATGCAATAGCATCTATGATCATCTGAGGTGCCAGCGCACTTGCGTGGCACCTCAGACGACACTGGAGCACCAGAAAAGGTGCAGATGCTCATTGCTGGACCTGCCAGGTAAGGAATTGGTTAAGGTTGGTAATAGAGCAGAGCACGACTTAGTGCTCCATACCTAGTGCATAATTAGTGAACTCCTGGGAAGTCAGGAGGTTCCTGGAGGCTTTAACAGCCTCCTCTAGGAGCAGATGTTCTTCCCCAGAAGTTGTCTAATGGGCTGTAGTGCGAGGAAGACAGGGCAAGGTAGCATTTGAAGGCCTTGCTTTTATCTTACCATGATTGTACTGAAAGATGGTAAAGTAAGATGAAAGCAAGTTTGGACTATAGAGGGCTTGGGCTTTTATCAGCAGCAATTTCTGTCTATCTGCACTTGAGGAAGAGGGCTGATAACAAAGTCTATTCCACCGAGATTGCTTGGGGGTCTCCTCTCCCAGAAGGGCTTCTTTAAATGGCTGCTTTGGCTGACCATAACAAGATTAGTTAGGGTTCTTTACAAATTGGTACTTGAATGTCCTTTCCTTCTTTTCCTTCCTTTATTTATAGGATGCAGCAAGAAGAAAGCAACATCTCTCTGTGTGTGGAGAGTGGGAAGAAAGAGAGAGATGGAATTATCTTTCTGCCTCCAGAAAGAAGTAATAGTAATCACACCACTACTTTCACCATTTTGTTTTTGCTTCAGAGGAATGTAATCTCTCTTTGCTGGCATTTTCAGAGCTAGGCATTATTTCTGAGAAGGCTGTAAAACTCCCAGGAAGCTGTAAAGAAAGGAGTCTGAGAGAACTTGAAAAGTTTAGGTGGAGAAAAAAGCCATATACTTGCACGGTTCCCCAGCTCGCTTTAATTAAAGCAAGGTGAATACACCACTTTTGTTTAAAAACTATGCCATGACATTTTCTGGGGCTGGGGAGAGAAAAAGCCAGGACAGTTTACAGGAGATGGAGCTAGAGGTGAAAAGAAAGACTTAATGCCTTTTTCAAATCTGTGGAACCAAAATGAGCCCACAAGAAATTCGGATTAAGGGCCCCCTTAATCTGAATCTAGCTTCATCTTGTACAGATGGTGCAGGACTAACAGGGCTTGGCCTCATAGTTCTTCATTAACCTGAGGGTCTGTGTGGTGGGGATATTCATAACACTCAAAATTCAGCTGAATTCGGCTGAATTTGGATTTTCAAATTCAAATAGAATGTTACAATATTTGTACGCTAACGTTCGAACGAATACAAATGTTTCCAGACATTCGTTGAATAGTTCAGAGATTCGTTGAACTGGATAAGTGTATCAGATACGTATTTATTCATATCAGATACGTATCCATTCTTATAGATATGTATCTGTACATATCCGATATGTATCTATTCGCATCAGATACTTATTCATTTGTATCAGATATGTTTTGAATGTTCATACAGACACATGCAAATAGATTCGTATCGAATAGAATTTTACCACATTCGAATGTGATCTATTCATATGAATACAGATTTTTGGATATTCAGTTTGTTTCAAATTGAATGCCCCCCCCCAAAAAAATCCATGCACATCCCTACTGTGTGGCTTTTGAAAGTGTTCTACATGCAGAAGAGAAAAATGGAGGTTTTGGGGAGCTTTCGAGACAGAAGAAGGGTAGATAGGGGAATCTGCAGGCTGTGATTCTCGTGGAAGAGAAAGGGAAAACATGGCAAGATTGGAAGGTGGACAAAGCCTGGTTCATAACTAGGCTGGGCATCTAGTTACTTTATGGTCTGTTGGACCAGACTCCAGGGTTTGTTCTTTGAAGACGGGTTGTGTCCGTGAACCTCAGTAGAAGAAGTTGTTCACTGCTACTTTGGTCTTCATTTATCAAAGAAAAAAGAATCTCTTTTGATGGTTTTAAATTAAGATTTGTCCTTTCAAGCTACAAAGTGAATCAGTCTCATGCTGTGTCGTTACCAAGGTGAGATGATGTGGTGTGAGACATGAGTGCTGTTTCCGTACTGAAATGGTAAGCCTTGAAAAAATCAATTTCATGCCACAGCTTGATGATGGCCCATTTTTACTTATCATGTTTGCACTTCAGATGCTAAAAACAATTCCGCATTGTAATAAATTCATGCTGTATATTTTGTTGGCTTTGAATGCCTTCATTACTCTGCCAGGTGCTTTGGTTAGGAAAAAAAAAAGCAATTCCTTTTGATTGTTAACTTTCTCTTGGTGGCATATTGCCAACTGGGATGGATGAGCTGGGATGGAAGTTTCCCATTATCTGCCCCCATTGCTCCAAGAAAAGGAAAAGATACACACATGGCGTCCGGTTCTAAGAACAACTTGGAAGCTGAGATAGATGGATGGGACCGATAACACCAAATAAAAAAGCAAACAAAAGAAGATGTAACTAAGCAAGCAAACAAAAATAGCTCTTCAATCAAGGAGGATTTGGGCTCTACAGTACCCCAGAATGGAAGTATATTATAGGATGGGATCAGATGGCACGTGTACACAGGATCACCTCAACTGTGGATGCATGAAAACAAAAACAAAAACAAAAATTATGTCACACAGTTTTTAAAATAAGACCTTAAAATCCTCCTACCTTGGTTCTTTCCCTCCATCATTGCCAGCCTGCTCCACTGGCTGACACCAGCCTGCTTTCCCAGGGCCCTCGTTCGAAGACTATTGTGACTTGGCCTTAGAGTGATTCTTTTATGTCTGTAGAAGGGAGAAATTATCAAAGACTTGGGAACGAGTTAAAACATTTCTTTGTCCCTAGAGTCTCAAAATCACCCCAGGGGTGTCTAAAAGCATGTGTCTGAAGGTACCCAAAGAATGGACTTGGAAAAAATGATTGACAGAGACATGTGATGTGGATTATAAGACAGAATTAAGAATCAGAAGATGCAATGCAGTAATTCCTCCTTGTACTCATGGTTGGAAAACTGTGGTATTCTTCGTTATTTGCAATCATTGAGGCTATATCCAAACAGTTAAAAAAAGGAAGTTTAAACAACAGTTAGAGGTGGTAGCAACCACATGCTCAAACCTTTAGTACAGCTTTAGCAACAGAAATCACATTCCCAGAATGAATTTGCTAATCCTTAATATGGAATCCTTAATAAGGCCTTGAGCAGGGGGTTGGACTCGATGACCCAGGAGGTCCCCTCCAAC
>MTQE01000390.1:11957599-11971859 GCA_014337955.1 Aspidoscelis marmoratus
AGGTCCCCTCCAACTCTACCATTCTATGATTCTATGATTCTATGAATAGCGGATAGAAACAGAAATGCACACATAGAACCATCCTGAGCCAGTTTGGTCTAGTGGTTAGGGAGCCAGACTCTTATCTGGGAATACTGGGTTTGATTCCACCCTCCCCCATGAAGCCAGCTGGGTGACCTTGGGCTAGCCACAGCTCTCCTCTGAGCTTTCACAGCCCCACCTGCCTCATAGGGTGTCTGTTGTGGGGAGAAGAATAGAAAAGCTTTGTCAGCCACTTTGAGTCCCCTTAATTTGGTGAGAAAAGTGGGGGAGAAAAGCCAACTCTTCTTCTTCTTCTTAGGTGTAACCAAAGCCTCTATGACAGCCCCACAGTCAGTATGTACTGCTACCAGAACTCAAGTCATCACCTTAAATTGTTTTGGTCTGTTCATCTGGAAAACTTCCAGAGTTCAAAAAGCTCTTCATAAGACCCATGCCCTTTTCCCATGTGCAATGAAGACCTCATTAGGAACCCAATAGGTACAGAATAGGTACATATCAGTTACATACCTTCCGAACATGCATCCCCATTCTGAACATGTTGTCCACTTAAGTACCATCAAACTCTGGATCTGATAGGGTCTTCAAGCCCTTAAATCCAGATTAATGCAAGACCCCTTTAATCGTGTCTTCAGTCCAGTCTTGCACCATGAAGACCAGATCACAGAGCATGCTTCCGCAAGTATACAGGATCTATGGGGTCCTGGGGCAAGCCTAGAGGCCACCGTTTGCAGTGGAGCAGCTCCAGCTCCGCCCCTCAACACACATGCTGGGTAGGCCCACACATCCTTTGTAGCAGACTATGAAGCTGAGCACAAGCTTCATTGTGGCTCCGTAGGCAGCTATGAAGCTATGTCTCTCCACCACACCCACTATAACCGGAAGTGACCCCTGATTGGTGGCTATGCAGGCCAATTGCACCACGTCACCTGTAGGCCTTCCTGCTCGGGCCTAATTGGGCCTAATGGATGGTACAGCATCCAGACGGTGCCCTGTTCAGCAGCCATTGCCATCAGGTGCTAGGCAGCACATGTGGACGCATGGGCCCCTCACCATGATGTGGAAGTTCAAGGACTGGATACCAAGAGAGTGGGGTATGAATAGGAAGATTGTTGAAAACACAAAAAATGGCACCAAAAATGTTTTCCCCCTTGATCTTGGGCAGAATATTGATCTTATCCTTCCTTCCCTTTATCTATCTCTTCTCAAAGAAATGAGAGCCAAGTAAAGGGAGGGCACATTGTTTAATTGTCTCTTTGCCTCTGCTGAGCATCCTTTCTCTCTCTCATGGTGGGCTTCCTAGCTGACTTGGTGCCATCTGTTGTAGTTGACTCTTGCTGAGTTTCTTTAGACTGACTGGACCTCAGCAATCTTTCTTAGGTCTGCTAAGGGAGACTACAGCAATCAAAATGTATACATCATTAAAACAATTTAAAAACTGATGTACGTAAATAAGGTTGTTTGTATACCGAATCAAAGTAAAGTAAGCCTTACTATGAGAATTAGGGATGTGCATGAATATTTGTAACATTCCTTATTCTATGAAATTATACGAATTTGGACATTCATACACGAACTGAATATTATGATGTTTGTACATTAACATTCATACAAATACAAATGTTTTGGATTGTTTGTATGAATATTTTGGACATTTGTTAAATTGGGGATACATATTGATACGTATGCATTTGTATAGGATATATATAGGATATATCCTATAGGATATATAGGATATATATCTGATATGAATGTGTTCATATAGGATACATATCCAGTATCGGAAAGTCATACAAATTCATACGAATACATTTGTATCAAATAGAATCCTGCCACATTTGAAGGGGATCTATTTGAACAAATATGAAATTTCTAATATTCGATTCATTACAAATCGAATTCCCCAAAACACATCTGTGTACATCCCTAATGAGAATGACTTTTTACTAGTTTTTGCCACCGTGGCTTATATTTATAGGAAGAAAATACGTGCACTCATACAAACCCTCCACTGAAAATCAATTACAGAATAAATATACACATAGTTAAGTCTGGAAGTGAAGCATCAATATTATAGCAATGTGTCCTATTGTGTTTCTGGAGAAAGAGTTAAAATTCATTTCACTGATTGATTCCCTCTACTTCAACAGAGTTCTAGTATTATTCTTTTTATTTATATCCCATGGTCAAAGTAGCTGAGGATACATTATTATTTAAGAAGCTATTGGTGGAAACTCATGAGATTTGGCAGAACATGATCATTAGACTATATGAAGGTAAATTACTTTCATTGGAGACAGCTGGAAGATAATACAAATCAGATGGAACAAATTAATTTAACTATATACATCAGTGAATTTTGAATTGGCTGCCCTGAGATTGAGGATGAGGGCGGGTAAAGAAAAGGTGTCACTGTTGACAGGTCAATGATGCTATTAAACTAATAAGAATGTCGGTGAAAGATTGCAGAGATATGTCATGGTGGACACGAAAGAAAGATATGGAGTCAAGTTTATGTTGCATGTGGGGAAACAAGCAAAACAAGAGGTTTTTAAAAATTAAAAAAGAGGATTTAGAAGTATGTCCTGTGTTTATTATTCACAAGAACTGTCTGGTTCTAGGTGTATCTCTTATTAGCTTTAAGAATGCATATTAAAGTGTGCATATATTTTCAAGGATTAGAATCCATTTTGTTATGTACTGTGCCTGAAGGGTAGGATGAAAATAAACAGATAATGCAATGATTACTCATGGAGATCTAATTTTTGTCTTCACCTTAAGATGATGTGTGACAGGCACAATATGGCAAATGGTCAGGTCATTTGAGCTTGCCATTCTAAGATCAGACAGTGAAAAACTTAAATGCATGTTGTCAGCTCTCTGCCCATGTTTAATAACAGTTATGTCACATTTTATGTATTGTGAGTTTATCCACAACTGACAGGGCCTTAGATTGACATAACTGGTCTCTGACTTCTGTCACAGAAAACCTTCTGTGTAGAAGAGTGGGTATTCAGAATTCATCAGTATGAACTCATATATTTTGTTGATTATTCTTGGTTTGTTTTTGGTGAACTGATTTTATAGACCTTTTTTTGTTTATGAATAAAAACAAAATTGTATTAATTTAGAAAGATAATTCTGGATAGCATAGTATGAGGGGATGCATATTATTTGATTGTATTTTCTTAGAATAGATCTTTTGATAGTGGCTGAACCTGCCTTCCCTATTGTCTGAGCCGCGACGTTGTTTTCTCAACTGCCCTCAAACATTCAAGCAAACAAATGAAACTAACAAAAACTCAAAACCCATGATGTTTTGTACAAATGATACCCATCTGCAAAAGCAGAACACAACACTGTAAGATTCAATTGTGCTTTAGCAGTTCTCCACGAACCTGTATGTGAACATCACACAAAGAGTGGCAGGACACAGTAGGGATGTGCACAAATGTTTTTTTTGACATTCTATTTGAATCAAATACCCCAAAATCCAATCCAATTCAAATCTTTTAAATTCAAATTTAACAAGATTCATTTGAATTTACCAAATTCGAATCTGTTCATTCAAACTTTTGTTTAGAATCTGCACATACGAATGTCGACAGCATTTGTATGTGTCCGTATGCATCTTCCCCACATCCATACACGCCTGCATGCATCTGTGCATGTCTGGATGCATCCTGTAGCTATCCCATATGCAACCCATTTTCGTCCGGTACAGATCTGTACAAATGTGTATGGATGCGGGAAAGATGCAGATCTTCAAGTACGCATCGCCTACATACCCCTACATGTATGAATGTCTGGATAATTTGAATGAATAGATCAAAAATTTGATTTGAACATTTACATTTGAATTTTGGGACATTCGATTTGAGTTCAAATGTCAAAATTTGGCACATTCAATCAGATTTTGAATGCCTTCGAATATTCATGCCCGGGCACATCACCCAGGCTACAAAGGGTTTGAGAGCAGGTTAAGGTTTTGTCCTTATCTTCTACCCTCATAACCAATTGGTGGGCCACTGTGTGGGATGGGATGCTGGAATGGATGAGCTGTAGCCTGATCCAGCAGGGCTCCTCTTACGTTCTAGATATGATCATCCTGCTTAAACAGCATCTGAAACTGAAGCCAGCAAATAGTACTATAATCAACCTATGTCTAGCTTGGGCCTAAAGAAACTGGAATGAACTGGATTGAAATCAAGGATGCAGGTATGCTTTAATATTCACTTAATGCTTATAAGTGTTAGTCTAGGTTTGCTGGAAGATTAGGGTAAGAACCAGTAGTTGAAGTATTAAACGGTAGCTTTAAGTATAAAGTTGTTCAACAGCACAATGGCAGAGTGACCATGAACACAGAAAGTGAGAGAGCAGATCCACAAAAACCAGCAGTCCGTGAAATTAAATTGTTCATTTAGAGATGCAGATGCTATAGTTTTGACAGATAATAAATGAAAAAAAAAGTCAAGTCATTCATTTTGAAAGCACTTCTGAAAAATAAAATAACGGAGTTTTTCCTGTGTATTTCATTACGTTCTTACAAGCTACACTGAATCTAATTCTAAACACTGTAAGACAAGATATGATCCATTGAACATGAAACAGCCAAAATTAAGCATTTTAGTATCTTATTGATTTCATGGGACACATATTCTTTGGTAACTGCAATGGATGGCATTTTCAAAAATCTTAGGTCTATTCATTCGAGGGCCTCTGTGGCATGATTAGGCCAGACCTGGGACACAGCCTTTGTTCTGCTGGGAGGGTGGTTCCATCCAGAACCATGCCAGTGCATCCCAGGGTGGCCTAAGCGTGGCCAGAGTGTAGAGCACAAAATCATTTGGTACTTATCAAGAAGACCCCGTTACCTCTTCAGACCCCATTAGGACCCGATGTGTTCACACTTGTTCAAGGGAAATCCGGATTGAATGGGTCCTTCAGGCCCTGAAATCTGGTCTTCCTGTGGACCCCATTAAAGGGATCTTCAATCCGGTCTTCAGCCTTGAAGACCAGATTAGACAGTGCACATTAACGCCGTGATTGGGTCAATGGGGTCCAGGGGTGGGCTCCGGGGGGGGGGACACTTGTCAAGGTGTGGGCACCCTGAAACCCAACACTTTAAAGCAGGTGGCTATTATCCGAATATGGCTCTGGAGATCGGCACAGACTGTATTGCGGAGCTTGGGCCAGGCTCTGGACTCTGAAGAATCTCTGTAGTGGCTCTGGAGATTCACCACCACCCCAAGCACCTGTTGCTCCCCTGGAAATGTTGCTTGACTGACATACGTGGCAGCCAATCACTCTGCACAGCCTTTGAGTCTTCTGCTTGGGGACAGATGGGTGCTCCACATGGGTGCTGCGGCATTCCCATTGTGAATATGCCTAGCACCCATTGCTATCAGGTGCTACACTACCTGTGGAGATACATTGGGTACTTTCCGGGATCCAAATCTTCTAAATCCAGATTTGTTGAAGGACCCATTTTGTAGATCTGGATCATCCTAGATCTGGATTAAGGGAGGTAAGTGGGGAAATAAAACCTCTATATGTTCTTAGCAGTTCTTTGATCCTGATCAACAAGTAAGTGCAGAAAGGCCCCAAATTGCATAAGAAAATCTCAGATTTGTACCATATGTTGTAATTTCTAACTAGATTTCTTCTACTTGAGCCCAATTCAAGGTGCTAACCTTGACTTATAAGGCCCCAGATGACTTGAGCCCCAAATATCGAAAGGAATGCCTTAAGATCTGGAGAGGAGGCCTTCCTGGTGGCCCACCACCATCAGCAGCAAAACAGGTGGGCACCTGGGAGAGGGCCTTCTCAGAGATGGCCCCCCAAGCTATGGAATAGTCTCCCCCTTGAGGTGTGTCAGGCTCCCTCACTGTATATCTTCAGGAGGGCGGTGAAGACACACCTCTTTACTCTGGCCTTCTGTTAAATGAGGACACATTCTGCCTTTCCACTTGCAGGCACTGTTGTTTTAATATATACTTTTATCTGTTTTAATATGTTTTGTTTTAAATGTGGTTACATGCCCCAAGACTTTCAGGTACAGGGCAGGATAGAAATATAAATGGATGGATGGATGGATGGATGGATAAATGAATGAATACTACACTTGTGTTCTACTGTTCTGCTATATGTAAGCAGACTCAAGCTGTCCTTAGAAAAGTACTAGTTGGTATGAAGTCTCAACAAGTTTGCTACATCATTATACTATTTTATCTGCTGGGCAGTAAATGTAACTTAATTATGCATAAGTGCAGGTCACTAGATATTCAGAGTTGTTGATAGCTTTGCTTTTTCTGTTTTATCTTGTAGGAAGTCATTAGGTGGCCCTGGAAAAAGAAAAAAAATCAACACAATCTAAAAATGTACAAGAAAATTAAACAGATAAGACATACAGTAACAGCACAACAGTATTAAAATGTAATATCACACAGCAAACAGAGCATTAAACATTAAAAGGCTTGTTGTAATAAAATGGTCTCCAGTGCATGCCCAAGGTTTTTGCTATTTGCATAATTCTGCTTTTTCCATTCATGTAGGTATGCAAAAGATTGGATTGGTCTTTTCCCTCTGGAGCTTGGTGGCTGATAATTTTATTAAGCCCACTTATCCTGATTTTTGAGATTTCAATAGGTCATGTCCACTCACTGTCAAGCATTATTTTTTTCTTCTTGTGAGAAGATCTAGTAAATCTTTCTGAGAAAAAGAAAAGAAAATGTGGAGATTTTGAGGATGCTAAATGCTGCCCCAATTATCACATCTGACTAAGGGTGTGGACTAATGCAATTTTAAGGATTTGATTCAAACCGTATATCCCAAAATTCAATTCAAATCTTTTAAAATTTGAATTTTCCCAAATTCAATTTGAATTAAGCAAATTTGAATTTGTTTGTTCAAATTTTTTATTCAAATTGGCACTTATGAATGTCCACAACATTTGTATGTGCCCATAGGCATCGTTACACATCCCTTATGCATCTGTATGCATCCACATTAACGTATATGCAACCCGTTTTCATCCCATACAGATCCGTACAAATGCGTACGGATGTGGGAAAGATGCGTACATGTAAGTACGCATTGTGTACATGCCCATATGCATATGAATGTCCAAATAATTTGAACGAATGGATTCAAAAATTCAAAATTAGTTCAGGTGTTTAAATTCAAATGTATAGACATTTGATTCAAATTTGAATGTCCACATTTGAATGAATTCGATCGAATTTCCAAATGTATTGAATATTTGTGCACATCCCTATATGTGACATGTACTTTGGGAGCTGGTTGCTTTTGCTAGAGGTGGAGTTCCTGTGACATTGTCTTTTGTGCTGAGAAGCTCAAATGGCCACTGGGGAATTGAGAAGAAAGACAGAAGGTAAGGATCATTCACTTTGGGTGTCTCTATACAGAGATGTTTTGTCAGTTCCACTGGAGATCTACAGCTTACTATGCTATCCCTTACATTTCTATACTGCTTCATTATTTCAAAATCTCAGAGCTATTTACAATAATTTTTGAACACAAGATTAAAATTTATTTTAAATTATGGAATATAAAATCACTTTTAAAATCTAGGTGAGAGTCTTGAGGTAGATTTTATTCTTGCTGGGAATAAGTACCTACAAGATATAGTGAGTACTACATGAATATCTGAAAGAGATTGTTCCAGAGTGTGGGGGCCACCACAGAGAAGACACTACTGTGGGACATTGCAAGATAATATTCACTAAATGCTGTTATTATCAGCAATGATTTTATTGGTCTGTATCAGGGAATTCAGAACAAGTCTTCTAGTCATGAGTTGCTTAGGATATTATATGCCAACCTAACCCAACCTTAACTCTTCACAAGAGGTCAGGCTTATGAATATTCGTGGCTACCGGCATGCCTTCTTTCTAGGCCTTCTGGCAGAACCAGAAAGCCCGCTTTGGTCTCCGGAAGACCCATTTCAGCCTCCATATGGTGCCGGAATAGGCCTGGGATTGCCACCAGAGGCATCCTGCCAGCCTCCCATGCTCCCCCTTACCTTTTGGGACACACTCCAGTCTCATTGCAGGGTTATTTTCGAATGCTTTGGAGGCTGAAATAGATTTTGTATGGGTGGGATTTTGTCAAAGCCAAATTGAATGTGGGAAATGAATTTTGTGCACACCCCTAGAAGAAGAAGAATTGGTTTTTCTATCCCACTTTCCCCACCCATTTAAGGGGACTCAAAGTGGCCGACAAAGCTTTCTGTTCTTCTCCCCACAACAGAACACCCTGTGAGGTAGGTGGGGCTGTGAGAGCTCAGACGAGAACTGTGACTAGCCCAAGGTCATCCAGCTGGCTTTATGGGGGAGGGCGGAATCGAACCCCCTATTCCCAGATAAGAGTCCGGCTCCTTAACCACTAGACCAAACTAGCTAGATTAGTCAGGTTCTTGCTAAATACTAAATAATCCAGTTGTAACAACACTGGGGAACAATACTATATCCTTATTGATGTAACATGATTGTAAGTAGATATATCCCTCTGAATTGAGATGTGGGTAGGAAAGAAAGAAAGAAAGAAAGAAAGAAAGAAAGAAAGAAAGAAAGAAAGAAAGAAAGAAAGAAAGAAAGAAAGAAAGAAAGAAAGAAAGAAAGAAAGAAAGAAGTGTACCAAAAAATGACAAGAGGATAAATGGGAAAATTTAATCTGTGAACACGAAATGGCGATGTATATCCATACATGTACTGTAGGAAATGATCTCCGATATTTTATTTACAGAATCCTTGCACTTTGCCTTCTATGGAAACTCTCTTGTTCATTGCAAAATTTTCAGCTTATTACAGCTATAAAACTTGTGCACACGTTTCTCCCCCAAAGCCCTGAACACACATCTTTGGGGAAGGGCTTCAGTGGGAAAATGTTTGTAATTTAATAGCTGTAATAACAAGAAAACCTTGAACTGAACTTAACACAGGCTGAAGGAGAAATGCTTTTGTCTTCAGCAGCTTACAGAAGAACTTGAATATCAACAGCAGTAATTGACTGCTAGCTGAACACTCCAACACTCCCTTCAACCGCTTTAAGTTTAGTTGCAGCTACATTGGTGAGATTCTACACCAGGCCACATTCAGAGTTTTCATGCCAATACTAGCACCATATGTAAACTGAAAATGGCACATACATAATGGTGAGCAGTTCCTTGGGATATACGCACTGGTTTGTACTATTTATTATTTGTACAAATTCGGACATTTGTAAATGAATCGAATGTCTGGGCATTTGTACATTAATATTCGTATGAATACAAATGTTTTGGACATTCAAATGAATAGTTCGGACATCCTTTTAACGATACAGATACATACGCATCATGTCCATATGGATGCATGCAGGTTGAATATGGGATACATAAGGATGTGTACAGATACATAAGAACATAAGAGAAGCCCTGCTGGATCATGCCCATCCAGTCCAACATCCTGTTGCACACAGTGGCCCACTAAATGCTCATGGACATCTCAAGCAGAGACGAGGACAAACCTTCTCCTGCTCTCAAATCCCAGCAAATGGCCTTAGAAGCACCCCGGTTCCCCCCACAGCCCAAAAGATGCACCCAGGCATTCATTCTAGTAGCCATTGATACATTTGTCGTCCATAAATTTGTCTAACCCTACCTTAAAGCCATCTAGACTGGTAGCTGTCACCACCTCTTCCGGCAGCACATTCCATAAACCAATAATCCCCTGGGTGAAGAAATACTTCCCTTTGTCGGATCCGACTCTCCTACCCATCAGCTTCGTAGATGTCCCCTGGTTCTAGTGTTGTGTGATAGAGAAAAGAAATGTTCTCTATCCACCTTTTCTATACCTTGCATGATTTTATATACTTCAGTCAGGTTTCCTCTTAAACGTATGGGATGTATACAGATGCATATCATCGAATACACATCTGTAAGTATCGAGTATTTGAACAAATACGTATGAATACACTCGTATTGAATAAAAAATCCAGACATTCAAAATTGCACATTTGTACAAATATGAATGTTGGGACATTTGATTTGTTATGAATCAAATGTTGAAAATCACACCTGTGCACAGCCCTATAGTGTGCTGGTTCTGGAATACCAAGGGAAGTACTGTGTTTAACATTCAGGGGCTTTGGCTGCTCCTTACCATATTCTATCTGAAATTCCTTCTCACCACTAAAAATGATTGGTTAGCACAACCTGGTAATCTCTGACGGTTGTCATCCCTTTTTCTGTTTTCTGGTCCTGTGCAACTTTACTCCTGAACAGCAACGGACATGTGCCAGTGTATTTTTTAGCTGCAACTAGCTGCAGGTTCTGTCTTCCCCTTGCTGTGTTGAAATCAATTTTGACAGGACAGTTTAGTTTGGTTAAAAGTTCTAAAGGAGTGCTCCTGTACAGAACTGGAAATCAAAATCAATGAAATAATAATAAAAAATAAACAAATCCCCATTCCCGATGGTTGGAGCAGTTTCTGGGTAAAACAGTCATGCTAAAAATACTTGAAAAAACTACAAAACTATAAAGAGGGGGAAACTAAAATAACACAAAAAACTGTCATAAAATTCCCAAGTTTTTTTTTACCGCTCCAACCATCGTACTGTACCCAGTCATGAAAGCCTTAATTTGCAAATCTCCATTCATATCCATAATCACCTGTGAAACCTGGACTAGAATCCCACAATACCAAAAATATTTGGTAGTCTCCACACACAAAAAGAAAAGAAAAGAAAGAGGAAATAATGTCCTTTCATTCTTCCCTGGAACACCAAAGTCCAGGATATGTAAATCTATATAGGCACACCTAGACGAAAAGAAGTGTTGGATGATCCAACGCACTTCCAGAACATTCTGCAACAATAGAAATTAAGGGAAATATTGCATATAGGACTTGAGATCGCATAGTATGGCTATAGTATTGTGAGAATAAATGCAGATGACAGGTGAAATCTACCTATAATAGGGATGTGCACAATTATTTTTTTTGTATTTGATTCATATCAAAATGAATGCAAGAAAATTTGTATTCGTTTCAATAGATCCCCTTTGAATGTGGTAGGATTTGTATTCAATACAAATGTGCAATCTCATACAAATCCCATACAAATGTATAGGAATAGCATACGGATCCCATACGAATCCATGAATTCACACAGATCTCATACAAATAGCATACAAATCCCATACGAAGCTTCATACAGATGTATCAAAACATTTTATTCGAATTTGAATGTGCCAACATTTGGTTCAAACTCAAAAGCACAAATTTGGCCAAATTCAGTCAAATTTTGAATGCTACGAATATTTGTGCACATCCCTAATCTATAACTTTAAATATTAAAATGTATTGTTAATATTCAATACCTAGGTAAACCATGGATATACCAAATTAGACGAATGGGATTCACCAACCTACTTCTCCTTCCATTTTCAAACTTCTTCTATAATGACATTCTTCCAGATTGCTCCTTGTCGTAACTTTCTCTCAGGTCTCTGTGTGTAATGTACAATGACACTCGTAGTGCTAGTAAAGGCTTAGAAGTTTTTAACTTGTCTTTCATTATGGATCACTGCCTTTAATGCTTTTCCTTGCTAATCATATGCCAAAAGCTGAACTGAAACTTGCAGGGCTTGATGCTAAACTGTCAAAAAGCGTAAGGTCAGAGAGTGTTTATGTGTGTGGGTGAACACATGCACTCAGGTTTTCTGGTTGAAAGCACATCTGTCATAATAATTCATTGCTTTTTGTTTATATAATACATTGCCCTTCCCCATTGTATATGGCACTATTATATAATAGCACACATAACTCTGACACGCAACACACAATATAACCCTTTCCTTTCATTTTAGACCTTCATTCCTGAAACTTTAGCACTGTACCCCTGAATGTGTCTCTAAATTAATGGCACAATTTTTTCATGAGGGAAGGCATTTTGCGTAGGGATGTGCAGAATTATTTTTCATGTTTGATTCGCAGCCATTAATGGGGTCTACAGAAAATCCAGATTAAAGAGCAGAAATTACCCATTTGATGCGGATTTACCCCACGGCAGTGGAAACAATTGGGTCCCAAATGAGTGCCTTGGTGGAAATTGGGTCATCTGGCTCACACCCAAATGGGTCCTTAATGGGTGCAAAAATGGGTACTTTTTTGACAGTGGAAAAACACCCAAGGTTGCCAAATTCAGCTGAAGGCAACCCTGCAGATTTTCCTGTTATTATGGTCAATATCTGTAGCCTAGAGTTGGTGCGCTATGTAGGAATTTTCATGAATCTGTTTTTTGGCATTCGATTCCTAACAAATTAAATGTTAGAAAATTCCTATTTGTACAAATGGACCTTTTTTTTATTTTATTGAAAAAGAAAAATCATTTACACACTTTTCCTATCATTACATTAATTGAAATTCCCTTAACTTCCTCCACTTGTCTGACTTCTATATTCTGTATGCATCCTTTACTGCTCCACATCTTTGTCTCCCCTTGGTTTCCTGTTTCTTCTTTATCGTCACTCGAACCCATCTGTCGTTAATTTGAGCTCTGTCATATAATCAATAAATGGGGACCAGTCTCTCGTAAATATATCAGTTGATCTATCATTTAGTAGATTCGTTAATTTATCAATTTCTGCCAAATCGGTCATCTTAAATAGCCATTCTTCTCCCAATGGTATCTCTTCTTCCTTCCACTTCTGAGCATACAATAATCTTGCGGATGTCACCATATACAAAATTAACAAGTTTTCACTTTCTAATGTATTATCTACAATCCCCAACAAAAACAGTTCTTGATTAAACCTAAAGTTTCTTTTCAAAATTCTTGACGTCAAATTATATATCATAACCCAATATTTCTTTGCCTTTTTACGCGTCCACAACATGTGGTAAAATGTCCCCTCGATTTTTTTACATTTCCAACATTTAGTAGACATATTTTGATAAACTTTCCCCAATTTATGAGGTGTTAAATACCATCTATACATCATTTTATACATATTTTCTTTCAATAACATACAGGAGGTAAATTTCATATCTTTTACCCATAATTTCTCCCATTGATCCATTTGAATATTATATCCAAAATTTCTGGCCCAGGTAATCATACATTTTTTGACCTGCTCATGTTCCATTTCAATTTGAAGCAATATTTTATACATCACACCAATCATACCTTTTTCAGCCTTATATAATTTTGTCTCCCATTCCTGTTTATCCCATTCAAAATTTACACTCTCTTTATCTTTTCTAACAAATGGACCCTTTTGAATATGGTAAAATTATATTCAGTACGACTGTATTTGTAGGAATTCATACAAATATCTGATATGAATAAATATATAAACTAATATTTATCCGATACATATCTGAGATACATATCCAATACATATCCCGTAACAAATCCACTCTGAAGGCATCAAGTCTGACCTGAATCCACTTTTAATGCACTTTCAATCCATGTTGAATACACTCTAGATCTGTTGCAGATGTGTTTGGCACAGCTGCTTTCCCACCTTCCAAGTTTAACGAATGTCCGAACTATAAATACAAATGTCCGGAAACATTCATATTCATACAAATGTCAATGTACAAATACTGTAACATTTGGTTTGTGTACGAATGTCGAAATTCATATGAATAACGAATATTACAAATATTCATGTGCACCCCTAGTGCTTAGTTTTTGAAACACAGATATTTTCCTTGCCTGGGCAATATCTTCAGTTAAAATCCTCAATTGTTGATGGATTATATAGCAACCTGTCCTATGCCGGTGGTTAGCTAGTCTGTTTCTTGGTCTGTATTTATTCTTCCTGATTATTAAAGGGTTGAGAGATTACTGAATTGAGGGGTTGAGTAAATTTCTATGTAAGGGTTAGCTAACAACTGCCAGAAATTTGAACTTAGCCAAAAATCAAATAATTCCGTTCTGTGTTTTCTTAAGCTGTGTTCACATGTAGCAAAAACTTGGCTCTTTAGTGCCTTAGAGGTGGTGCTGTGTGGCTCTTGTGTTCTCATATTACCTCTAAATCACTCTTTCAAGCCTAGGATGCCCATGAGAGGGACATGGGTGTCGTGTCCCAGGCGGGTGTGGGCAGGGAGGCAAAACACACATGCATGCTTACAGCAGTCCTTTGAGGACTCAGTAGGACTCCGCGTCAGTTCAGTCCAAAGTCAGGGGCATCCAGAGATTCAGCAAGTCACAG
>MTQE01000390.1:11980501-11993761 GCA_014337955.1 Aspidoscelis marmoratus
AGGGCAGGGCAGCCCCGAAAAGCAGTTTTTAAAAAGTAGCCACTTGAGTCACGTATGCCACGTGTGATCCTCAGAATCCAGATTGAACGCGATTAAGTTGAAAGTAATGGGAACAGGCAAATTCGCGTTTGCATCCGGTACTATTATTTCGGTTTAGGGAAAGCGAAATAAGCTTGCTGTGGGGATTCGCTGGTAGTGACACAAACATATTATGCTTTTGTTGAAAGAAAATAGATTTTTAAAAACACATTTGATGAGGGATGGGGAAATGTCACACCAAATTCTGAAATTTTGGGCAGGCTTAATGCATAAGGTAGTGGGTTTTTGGATTAAATAAGTTTCTGACTTGAATAAATGCAAAAATGGTCCACTCGTAGTGTTATACTTCAAAAAAGCTCTCTTTCCTTCTTTCATGTGGTTGCCAATCACAAAGTCTGAGTTGGAGAGAAAAGGGGGGGAAGCAAACAAAACAAAATACTTAAGTATTTGATAATTTAAAACCTTGCACATCTCCAACAAAGACTGCATTCTTAACAAAAAGCATAAAAGCACATTTCCACCCAGTATAATGAATGGGATTGTCACTTATAAAAGACAAGGGCATACTTTTCTTTGACTGAATAGTTCTTAAGTTTATGTACTGATATTTTTTATGGCTGAAAAGGTATTCTCAATAAGATGATTAAAAGAACCCAAAGTGTCATTTTCTATTCCTATGAGCTGCTAGAAGTTGCATGGGTAGTCAGTTACAAGGCCGTTAACTTTAAAAGAAAGAAAGGAAATGAAAGAAAGAAAAATAAAACTGTGGTCTCCATGCTTTTCTGGGATACTTGTTAATTTGCAAATGCAAAATGAAATACAGAGCAAAATGAACTAGACATGACAATATGCTAGCCCTTAAAGCTATAAAGTTCCCAATAGTGACAGTGCATGGTTGGAAACCACAAAAGAACTCTTGGCAACTAGCTACAAAATATACCGTACTGTATTTACCTGAAGTCCAGAGCAACAAGACGTCTAAGGATGAGCACGAACATTCCCTAGCAAACAGGATCTTTGCTTAGACTTCTTCTGTTTCTTGGCTTGACCTTGGTCGTCAGTGATAAGACCCCTTTTAGACTGTAGTACAGTATAAGCTACTGTTTTTAATTATCAACTCAATAAAGGAACACTTCTCTGCTATACTTCTTTGTGATATCTATGGGTGGGAAAATCCTGACAGAATAATCAAAGACCACCAGGTGGAATGATGAAAAAGACCCACAGACCCTGCAGGAAATATCCTCCATGCTTGAAAGAACCATGGTTGAGACTGCACAGGCTTTAAGGAGACGAATTCAGATTTTGACAGAAAAACAGGAGTAAATCAGCACCACTCTTTATCAATAAGAAAGGGAACTTCTGCAGGAGGGGGGGGGATTTTTTCCATGACCCTATGGGTGTTTCTGCATTGACTGTGGAAACCAGATCACCCCCCCCCCCCACACACCCTTTGGCAAGATTTAAAACACTTACCTTGTGATGTATCAGCACTGTAGACTGGATTTGAGAGTCCGCGTCCACATTTCGGCACACAAGACCGGTTTTTTAAAACACACGGCCAGGGAAAGAGATGAATTCTGGGGGCCGCCATGTTTGGAAGGGCAGAAGCAGGACTATCTGCTTCCAAAGCCTTTCCCTCACATGCTGGTCACCACTGGAAACACGTGGTGACTAGCAGTTCCATGCTCCTCTCCCACGGCTCTGGGGGCAGTGTCGCTGGCGCACAAGCTGGAGGACACTGTCCTCCGGAATCCCTCCTCCCCACGTGTGTGTGGATGCACAGATCCATCACAAATAGTGACGGATCTTCGGGAGGACAGTTTGCTGAAAAGTGGATCTATTTAGATCCGCTTTTTGGTGGTGAATGCGGAAACACCCTATCTTTTCCATGAACTGGACACCCTATCAGGAGTTTTCCAGGAGCAGGAGCCATTGATAGATTTACTGGAAAAAGCAGACACTCAGAGGAAAGTAGTGTAACAAGCTGAGGGTGAATGATGACTCACAGGCAGTTGCAAAGTAAGCTTTTTTTTTCTTTCCAAAATCACACTGGGAGTTTAACCCCTAAGATGCCAGGGCCAGGCCGAAGCAACCTTCTCTCCATTCCAAAACGTGGGCAACCAGGGACCTGAACATTGCTAAACCACTGCCTGTGCAATGCTCTACCCCTGCGGTACCTCATCAAACACAACACAAAACAGATCCACAATCTGATGAATTGCTTTCCCATGCAATTGATGTACCACCAAAATGGGTCCCCCACAGTCTGTAAAATGGAGGTATGCTTTCTGCATTCCTTCATGATCTGGATTGCCCTGAAGTGGTACATAAAAACATAAGAACCTAAGACGAGCCCTGCTGGATCAGGCCACAGCCCATCTAGTCCAGCATCCTGTCACACACAGTGGCCCACCAATTGCCCATGGGCATCTCAAGCAGGGACAAGGGCAAACCTCCTTGTAGTTCTTGATATCAAGGGTTACCAGTAATCCAGATCAGGAACCTCTACAAGATAGAGCATACCAGCAAGGGTAGGGCCTCTCTGATCCAAACTAATGTACTGTCATAAAAAGCCCCAAAGTGGACCTCAGGGGCTTCTAATATATAATAGTGGTAAATGCAGAAAGGCCATCTGGCTGCTTGGGAAATTTTGGTGCTTTCTTTGGGGGACTTATAATGGATTAATTTGTGATCTCACAGGGTATTTTGGGAAACCCAATTTCAAAGGTTTGCCTAATCTGTTTACCAGTGGTTTTAAAAATAACAATCTAAAACCAGTCTATGAGTGCCCACCACTAACTAGCCATCACTGGTCCGGGTTTCTGTGATCTGATTGATTGGCTGGCTGTAACAGCCATTTCTGTAGCTTCCAGCCCAATCCAACCCAAACAGTGAGTTGCCCAAACAGGCAAAAAGGAATCTCGAGGGACATAAAATTCCACTGAAATTCATATTCATCGTTCATTGCATTCATATAGCTGCACTGATGAGGAGTGGCATGTTGATATGATTCTTCACCAGTTCAGATGGCAGATGTGTAAAAGGTCCTTCAGGACTGGCATCTGGTTCTCCTGCTGTGTCAAAGACAGTGGGGCCATCTGGCTTCTCTGGAGAATGAATCAGCAAGCATCGCAGGGGGAAAAAAGCATTTAGCAGCATACCTTCAAGGTTATATGACATATGACTTCAGCATTCTTTCTGTTTGTTAAATCGTTCTGCTGCATTTAAGGCCAAACTGCACTTACTTTAGAAATGCACAAATATTTACCATTCTTATTAAAGTGGTCATAGGTGGGGCTGTTTTTCTTTAATAGGAAGGAAGGAAGGAAGGAAGGAAGGAAGGAAGGAAGGAAGGAAGGAAGGAAGGAAGGAAGGAAGCATTTGTTGTCAGTAGCAGATTTCTTACTACCGCAATTAAACAGTGCAGCTCTGAAATGGTATTTAATGTTGCAACTAGGGATGTGCATGAATATTTTTTTTGTATTTGATTCATATGAAATCAAATGCAAGGAAATTAGTATTTGTTTGAACAGATCTCCCTCAAACATGGTAGGATTCATATTTGATACAAATGTTCAATCCCATACTACAAATCCCATACAAATGCATACAAATAGCTTATGGATCCCATACAAATGCATTAAAAATCTAGATACCTACCAGTTCTGTTTCTATCCCAGCCCAGCATAGCTCCATCTGCACTGCTTCCAACAAACAGCACCATGGGTAGGCTGGTGCAGTTGCAGTTTCAAGCCACTTCACCCGGTCACCGCAGCAACAGCGTTGCATATGCCCATTGGCACCATTACATTGGTGATGCAATAGCCTTTAACATCGTGGAAATTGCCATGATTTGCACCTTCCCCTGGTGAAATTAGGGGATCCCAAAGTGCTGATGCGAGATCCATCCCACATCTTCACTTCCCACAGAAGTGAAGGTGCCCCTTATTTCTGTTTGATTCACTGCAGACTAACTTGGGTGTCCTCCTTCCTTCTTTAAGTTTCAGCATTTTCACTAGAGACCTATTAAAGGAGATTGTGGCATGGTGTGGTTGCTCCAATTCATGCTGAGGACACAGCAATTGATTATTCAAACCAGAAGATTATGGAGGAGAAATAATTGAAATGGGGGCTCTGACCCACAGTGCCACCTTTCCCCAACTTCAAAAGCTTTCAGAACTAGGGTATAGGGCGGGATATAAATGTAAATAAATAAAAATAAATAAATGAATAATCTTATCTTAATTTTGCCAGTTCTTGCCTAGAAACAAGGTTTTGATCGGTTGGTGAAATCCCCACACCTTGCTGAGATATTTTGTTTTCTTATTTGCTGCCCGCCTTACAAATACTGTTCAGCTCATTCTCTGAACCATGCTTATGTTGTAAAGTTTTTTCTTGGTCTAATTTACAATTTTCATTTGACTAATTTGCCGTGCTCTGAAAGTGCTACTTGCTTTTATTATTTTCTTTTGCTGTGTAATAAAGGTATTTTCATGTGTGCTTTGTGAAGCTTTAATAAAGAAACCCAATATTAAGATCAGCGAAGTATTATCCTCCTTTCTTTGGATAAAATCCAATTTGATATAAGTTAAACCAAACCAGTTGTTCTAAAATGTTAAAATACATTTTTAAAATACATGTATAAAGCAGTTCCCATAACACTGTGTTTGTTTTCATGTCTGTCAGGACAATTGGGGCTACAGTTGGACCTCCGTATCCACTGATTTGGTAACCATGGTTTCAGTTGACCACAGTTACCAGATCAGCCTACCCTAACCCCCATTGGCACTATAAACCCCTATCTGTAGAGGTTGCAAACTGTGAGCCAGTTTGGTCTAGTGGCTAGGGAGCTGGACTCTTATCTGGGAATACTGGGTTCGATTCTGCCCTCTCCCATGAAGCCTTGGTGACCTTGGGCTAGTCACAGCTCCCTTCTGAGCTCTCACAGCCCCACCTACCTCACTGGGTGTTCTGTTGTGGGGAGAAGAATAGAAAAGCTTTGTCAGCCGCTTTGAGTGCCCTTAAATGGGCAAGAAAAGTGGGGTAGAAAAGCCAATTCTTCTTCTTCTTCAACAGAATAGCATCCAGAACCGGAAGGCCTATTTTGGCCTCCAGAAGCCCTATTTTGGCCTTGGCAGAGCACTGGATGCATGATGCTAGCAGAACTCATTCCAACCTGCAAGGGGGCGCAAGGGAGGCTGATGGGAGGCATCCGGTGGCATCATGTGCCTTCCCACTTACTGTGTGTGTGTGTGTGCGTGCGTGCGTGCGTGTGTGTGTGCGCGCATGCATTTGGCTGGCTTCCAGGAGCCCCAGTCAGGGCAGTTTTGAAAACTGCTGACAGACATCAAGGTAAGCATCACTATTACAGGAAACCTAGTTTTGCAGTTTCTTAAATCAGGACTACAGTATATGGGGAACTGAATGTCAGGGAAATGCCTGGCATTCCCAATATAATATTGAGAGCATTGTTGGTCTTAACCACATTTCTGGAGGCACCCCAAGGTTCGAAGTTATCTCTGCAATCACAGAGAAGCTCAACTTATTTCATCCTGAAAATGAGAAAAGAGGAAAATAGTGACTAGGGATGTGCATGGATATTCATAACATTAGAAGTTCATACGGATTTGGCCAAGTTCAGACATTCGTATTCAAGTCAAATGTTGGCACATTCAAAGATTAACATTTGAATTTGACTTGAATGTTTCAATACATTCGTATGAAGCTTCATATGGCATTCGTATGGGCTTTGTATGGGATTGAACTAGGGATGTGCGCAAATGTTTATTTGACATTCTATTCAAATAGGATAGAATAGCTAAAATTTCAATTTGTTTTTACCAAATTAGAATCTATTAGTTTGATTTTTTTATTCAAATCTTCATATACGAATGTCAACAACATTTGTATGTGCCCGTACACATCTTCCTCACATCCTTACACATCTGTACGCATCCATATACATCCATATGCATCCCATAGCTATCCTGTACACAACCCATTTTTGTCCTGTACGGATCTGTACAAATCTGTATGGATACGGAAAAGACAAAGATCTTCAAGTAAGCACCACGTACGAACACGAACACAGATGAATGTCTGGATAATTTGAATGAATAGATCCAAAATTTGATTTGAATGTTTACGTACAAATTTTGGGACATTCTATTCAAGTTTGAATGTCTAAATTCAGCACATTCAATGGAATTTTGAATGCCTATGAATATTTGTGCACACGCCTAGATTGAACATTCGTATTGAATTTGAATCCAACTATGTTTGAATAGGATCTATTTGAACTAAGATGAATTTTCTTGCATTTGATTTAATACAAATCAAACACACACGCAAAAACATTCGTGCACATCCCTAATAGTGACTATTCATACACAAAAACGGCCCACTTATAAATGAACATATCTCTCACGAAGGTAGGTAAATTCTAATCTCTCCTTTCTCCATGTCATCATGTTTCTCCATGTTTCTTCTTGTTCTAATTTAGGAAGGCTGTAAGGCTTTTTACCTTATCCTTTGGCCAAGATTGATTCATTCTTCCCTTGGTTACTGTTATTATTAATTACAGTTATTATTAATACACCATTGAATGCAGGCTTAAATTAGAGCTTTTAACTATGTACCTTGTTTTAACCTGTATCTTGTTCTTAATATGTTTTTATTTGTATCTTGTTTTTTGATACATTTTTAAAATGTTGGTTCATTCATTATCACCCACCCAGAGACCTTCGGGAATGGGGTGGGATAGAAATGGAAATAAATAAATAAATAACTTGATCTAAGGGGAATCCAATTCTTATCTTCTAGTTTCATCCAGAAATGTCTAAACTGTGTTGTTTACTAGGACTCATTAAAAAGGCTGCAACATTAAGGCAACAATGTGAGCCCAAACCTTTCCATATGTATATGTGCATGTATATGACTTATTTTTACATTGATTTCTACTGTCTGCTGATGAGTGAGGGAAGCAAAATTCCAGGCACGCACCCCCATTTTGCCTCAAAATATCATGGTTGAAAATCTGCAAGCCTCTCCAACAGTTATTGGGGCCCTCTTAAGAAATCTTTTATTGTTGAAACACATTTTCTGGTTGGCTTCCTGTATTATATATTTTTCTGACCTCTGGGCTGAACATCACACTTGCTTCTAAGTAGATTCTGCCAGTGATAAGTTGCTTAGCAACTAGTCCCGTATGATCTATCGTCATTTCAATAAATGACCCAGGCAGATAAAAGGAAATTTTGAAGTCTAATAGTCTGGAAAAGAAGAGAGGGGGTGTGGAGGAACAAACAAACTGCCCCAGTAATACAGGCTGCTTAATAATGTACTTTATCTAAAAAATAATTCCTGGCAGCTAACAGGACTATTTTAAAAGGGCATTTTGCAGAACTTAATAGAACAAGATGTCTAGACATGTTTGTCCTCATTACCTTCCTGATCAGTGTAACGCAGGAGTTATTCCAAGCAATGGACAAATAGTACTGCTGATTGGGACATTTCTTATATTGTGAGCAGTCATGCAGTTTTAGTGGCCAGCGACAGTCACAGTTTAGATTGTTAAGTTGGTGCTCAGTTCATGTTGTTTCGTCCCTTTTTGCAAGCTCAGCAAAGGACTGGAACAGCTTTTCTGAACCTCAGTTCTGTTCCAATGGCTGCATGAAAAAAAAAATACTACATATTCTTCACCCAGGCCTTTAATATCTAGTTCCTTCTTCTTATTTTCTCCCATACTGACCTGCCCGTACCTTAAGAGCTAGCAGTCAGGCCCTCCTGGTTGTCCCACTGCCTTCAGTAGTGAGGCTGGTGGGCACCTGGGAGAGAACCTTTTCGATGATGGCCCCAAGACTATGGAATAGTCTCCCCCTCGTGGTGCGTCATGCCCCTTCCTTATATATATTTAGGAAGGTACTGAAGACGCACCTCTTTGCCCTGGCCTTTGGCTGAGTTATTATACTCTCCCCTCCCCCTGCTCTGTTACAGGCCCCATTAATGCAGTGTACTGTTTTAAATTTGTTGAATTTTTAAAGTGTTTTTAATCTGTATCATGTTTTAAATCTGTTGTTACCCACCCAGAGGCCTGTTGTTACCCGCAAAGCACTCACTCCATCTGAACTCCAGGAATCCGTCCTCCCTGTGTGTGTGTGGACATGCAAGGGCTCTTCAGATCCAATACTATTTGGGACGTATCAGTGGCCAATGTGGAAGCACCCTTTGTTAATATTAAGCTGTTTTAAGTGCCTTCCAAGGTCTTTTGGAATGGCACCCAGTATATCGATCACCACTGGGACCACCACTGCAGGCTTGTGCCAGAGTCTAAAGATGCTGATGCTGCTGATGCTGGACAACAACTGCTTGCATCCATGACAAGTCACACATGTTCCCTGGGTTGTGCTAAAGAGCAGTTACTTTGAGGCCACTATCTAAACCTCGGAGGTACAGCAACCAGACACTCTTAGTGATTTCCTGGTTCTACCACATTGTTTATGCAAAACACAAAGATAAACATCTTTTCACTAGACCCTCAGATAGAAGTATGCGATCTTTATGGACTTTTCCTGCTTTTTATCTTGTGTTTAGAGGCATTTTTGCACCAAGGCGAAGACGCCTCGGAACGCTTCCCCCCAAACGGGTTGAGAACACTTTCCTGTTCACACGAGGGCAGGTAAGGAACACTCTGAGAGCAGTTCCCTTACCTGCCAGTGTGAACGGGAAAGTGTTCCCAACCCGTTTGGGGGAAGACCCTCCCCGGGCTGCTCCCATTGGCTCCTATGGACCCAGTGCGGGCAGCCTGGGTGCCTTCTTTCCCTGGGTTACTGCTCACTCCCAAGCCCCAGATCGGGCTCTGGGAGTGGGCAGGAACACCAGCCAAAAGGCCCCAACCCAACGCCAGGGTCGCGCATGCATGTGTGAAGGGGTCTTACCTTCTCCTGCAGGCTCGATTCTGTGTACAAAGGCTGGGCCATTCTGAGCATGCTCGAGGGGGTGGCCCCTCATTGGCTGGGCACCCGCACATGCCTAGATGGGCAATAGAGGCCAGGCCCATGCTCAGAACAGCCCGGCCTTTCTATACAGAATCAGGCCTGCAGGAGAAGGTAAGACCCTTCACACACACGCGCACGACCCTGGCAATGGGTTGGGGCCTTTTGCCTGGGGTTCCTGCCCACCCCCGGAGCCCGATCTGGGGTTCGAGAGCAAGCAGGGAAAGAAGGCACCCGGGCTGCCCACACTGGGCCCATAGGAGCCAATGGGAGCAGCCCGGGGGAGGGGCCGAGCTGTCACAGAGAGAGAGCACGTGAATGCTTTCTCTCTGTGACAGTTCAGATTGCGCCGAATGTGTGCAGACCGTTTCAGAGCACTTTTTAGTGCTCTGAAACTCAAACACATGGACGGCATGTTGGGACGCTTGTGGGCAGCCTGGAATGGATCCGGCCGTCCGCAAGAGCGAATGCATTCCAGTGTGCTCTCCATGCATTCGAAAACCCCTTGTGCGAAAAGGCTCTAGCTGTTTTATTAATGTATAACAATGTGAATTTGCCATATGCTAAATAAATAAAATATTGTTATTTTATTGTTATTTGTCATCATCATCATCATCATCATTTCCTAATATTTCCTATACGAATTAGAACATTTGCACTTGAATCAAATATTGGCTATATTTGGAAATTGAAATTTAAAGCAAATGCATTGTTCATTTTTTCATGCTTTGTTGTGTCCATGAAGGTGGGGAGGCGACAAAGCAGCTGTCCAGTTCCATCTACAGTGGATTCAGAGTGGATTCAAAGCAGATTCAGAGAGGATTCAGAGGTGCAACTGGCAGCAGGGATTTGAAGCAGATTTGAAGAGCATTCACAACAGTTCTTGAATCACACCACATTTGAAGTGGCTTTATTAGCGTGAATGTGAATTTGCCTCGCATTTGTTTCCATGCAAAGCGAACACACACAAAGAAAAATGCACATCCGTACCTGGGACCTCTGGTCAACGGGTGGGATAAAAATGTATATAAATATTTATATTTACATTTATTTTATAATATTTTTTAATTACATTTTATTGCTTTATATGCAGTGTGTGGTGAGAGAGAGTAGGGATGAGGATGAATATTCACCACATTTAAAATTTGTTTGAATTCATTCAGATTAATACATTCAAATCTGAATTGAATTTTGGCTACACTGAAAGGCTGAGTCCCCAAAAGATGTATTTAAAATGCACCTTCCGTCCCCACAGAAGCGTGTTTTCTTTCCCCGCATCTTTTTCTCCCTGCCCCCTCTCTTGTTCAAAGGAAAAATCGCCATATCTTCGTCCCCCGAAATGGCTTCCCGTGCCAGCAAAGGGAGTGATCGCTCACTCTTTCACTCTCAGCACTTACTTTCACTCTCTTCTCTGTTCAAAATGGCTTCCCGTGCTGGCAAAGGCAGCGACTGCAACCATTGGCCGCGCGATCGTGCACTCATTTACTCTTAGCACTTTCACAGATCCCCCACTTCACACCTGATAACAATGTTGCAATTCTGGCTCTTTGAAAGTTCTGACCTTTACAAAGGAAAGGGAGGGGAGCTGCATCATTTCTGGGAGGTGTGTGAATGCTTTTTGGCTGTGTGTGCAGGCAGCAATCCTGCCCCTTTTGCCATGGAGCATCCCCAAGGTAAATGTTGTGAGGAAAACCCGTGACTTCCAGAAAGAGCTCTGAAACTCTTCTTTAAAGGGCACTATTTTTGTCGTGGGTTTTCCTGCTTTTGTAGTGCTGGAAGCGTGTTAAGAACCCTGGCATGGGGGTGCTCAGAGGCAAAAGAAGATTTTTAGCAGACTTTAAATTTCCTGGGGACAGGGCCAAAGACTGACATTCACATGTGAAGCAAGTGCTTTTGTGCTTTCGTTTGAAGTTTCATTATATTCATGAACATGGGGAGGTGGCAACCGGGCTGCCCAGTCACATCAGCAGTGGATCTCGAGCAAATCCAAAGCATATCCAGAACAGATCCAGAGCAGATCCAGAGCAGATTCATGGGCACGACTGGTTGCAGGGATTTGAATAGAATTCAAAGAACATTAAAGCTTGCCACATTCCAAAGAACTCTACTTGTACAAATGCAAATTTCCTCACATTCTATTTGAATCAAACACACACATACAAACCAGGTACATGTCCATGAAAGGGAGAAAAAGATATATATTTTAATATATATATATATATATATTTCTGACTGCAGGACATATATAGAACCTTTAGTTATTTGGTAAATAAAGAAATTCAGTAAAAAGAAAATAATTGCCACAATCTCTCTTGCCAGTGTGAATAAATCAGTGAAAGCACTATACTATTAAATATCTTTTTTTCTTTAAAATTTTGCCAAGTAACTTAAGCTTTGCTTAGGAATAATGTGTAGAAATCCATACAACTGATTTATTGACACATAAACTGTAAATTGTGCTTTTGCAACTCATCCATTTTCCTTTGGTTTTATGATGTTCTGTTTTAATTATTTAAATTTTTCCTTCAAATATTGCCATTTTTACAGCTGTTTCAGCTCTTTAAAATCTGGTCACATTTGACACCAAATTCTTGCTTAAAACAGTAGTTTCTCCCTTTTTTTGGATGGTTACACTATTCTGGAATTTAAAAGTGAATATTCTGGGGAAGACAAAATACTGATAAGAAGAAAGAATTTATTTAATGCATAACTGAAACAAATCAATGCAAGATGCTTGAAATAAATACAGTAACCTGAATGCAGGACAATAGACTAATTCTGATTTTATGTTTTTCCAGAATATGTCTTACTGTTATCTCCCTTTTGCTCACTTTGTCATCCAAATGACTACAGAAGTCATTTATCTTTTATTTAGAATATATTTTTAGCTTGCCCTTCATCATAGTGAATGGGGGTGGGTGCTGCATCCATAAAATATCCATCCATACATCTATAAAACCATAAAACTATAATAAAATCCTACTGACAATAAATGAGAGCAATAAGCACATAAATAAAAACTACAGTCTTTTTAGTAGTACTGCAAGCTATATTTCCTACAAAATATTGCCTTTGAACTGAAGATTTTTGGGGGTAGATGTGGTACATTTTTATATGATTGGCTTGTTCATTTACATTCATATCACAAGGTTCTTCCACAGAATTTAGATCACTAGGCACTAGGTTATACTAAAGTTTCATCCACACAGGTTCTTGGTGCATCCCAGGGGTCTTTCTGGTGTGTGTGTGTGCAACAACCAAATTTTCCAGTCCCAGGTGAACCCTTGAGCCTCTGCGGACAACCCCAGTAACGGCCTAAATGGAAGTCCTAAGAAATTTGTCTTGGGACAGCCTCAGTGTCTAAGTTGCCCCCTCTCTCTGTTTAGAGCTATGGAGGAGGAAGGAAAGACTCACCAGGCACAATTTGGTTAAATTCTAGCACTACTGCTAGTTCTCTGCAAACCTTCCATGTTCTGGATCAGGGTCCTCTGGTACACTCGTGGATTCAATTAGACAATTCTACCAAAGATATCAAATAGGGCTGCCCTAATCTGTACTGCATTGTCTAATGAGATTGAGTGGAACTAGGGGTGTTTTTCCACTGCAGCCCTTAGATCCGAATCTAAGAAGATCTAGATGTAAGGAATGGGTAGTAGATCCAGATTAAGGGAATCACCCAATGTGTTTCCATGGGAGGTGTAGCACCCATTAGCCATGGGTGCTAACGTCCCTGCTGTGGAACCAGCTTTGCACCCATGTGGGGAATCCGGATCGACCCCCAAGGGGTCGGTCCGTTACCCCAGGTGTTCCAGGGGGCAGGGGGGTGCAGTCTTCGAAGCCACTACGAATTGACTTCATATTGACTTTGAAGTCATTTTGAAGTCTGTGCAAAATAGCTCTGGAGTGCCTTTGAAGTCTGTGCTGATCTTCGGAGTGAACTTCAAAATGACTTTGGAGTCACTTCAGAGTCACTTTGGAGCCACTTCGGAGTCACTCTGAAGTTCACTCCGAAGATCAGCACAGACTTCAAAGGCACTCTGGAGCTATTTTGCACAGGCTTCGAAATGACTTCGAAGTCAATTCAAAGTGGCTTCAAAATGACTTTGAAATGACTTTGAAGTGGATTCGAAGTGACTTCAAGGTCACTTTTGAGCCTAGGTTTAGGGGGACCCCAGTGGGTGCATCCCCTCCCCCTAGCCACCTTTGGACCCCATTGCCTGTTTCC
>MTQE01000390.1:11994204-12006645 GCA_014337955.1 Aspidoscelis marmoratus
TAAATGGGTGCAAAAATGGGTACTTTCTGACAGTGGAAAAACACCCCAGGGTGCAGATTTATGAAGCCCAAATCACCAGAATGGAGCCCTTAATTCTGGATTAAAGGTCTGTGCAGAAAGAACCTGAGGCTAGAATCTCCTTCAGCTTGAGGACCCAGGAGGTCCATCACCTCCAGTGCTGTATAACATTGGAAATTTGCTGGTTTCCAACGTTTGTGAGCCATGTCTTTTGCCAGGTAGCAGGCACCATGTGATGTGGCATGTCCAATTCCCTCCAAAAGTGTTTTCTGCCTCTACAACCTCTAGAAATTCATTAACAGTATTCTGATTGCTTGTAATGTGGGACATTGAGGGAGGTGGATATGAATGTTGGCTGCATAGGACTAAGCAATTATGCTTAAGTTGCTCTCTTTCTATTTTCATGCAGCCTATGGCCACAAGAATGGAGGAAACAGTTCATCTCTGTTACCAACCCTACTTTTACCAAGGGATGGAGCAGAACAATGTTGGAGGCACACTATGTATGTATGTATGTATGTATGTATGTATGTATGTATGTATGTATGTATGTATGTATGTATGTATGTATGTATGTATGTATGTATGTATGTATGTATGTATGTATGTATGTATGTATGTATGCATGTATGTATGCATGTATGTATGCATGTATGCATGTATGCATGTATGTATGCATGGATGTATGGATGTATGCATGCATGGATGGATGCATGGATGCATGCATGGATGGATGCATGGACGGACGGACTGGCTGATTGATTGATTGATTGATTGATTGATTGATACTCATACTTTAATTGCATGTAATCAACTAACTTTGCTTTGAAATGGTTCCGTTCTGCCTTTGACTTGCAATGTATGCTGGCAAATCACTGTAGCAAACTACCGTACTACAGGATTCAGTCAGTGCAGTTCTGAGTACTGGGTTGGAGTGAGAAAAAGTATGGGGATCAGCAAATGTCTGGATGAAGGAAGGAAGGAGACAGAAAGTGAGCCAGAGTAAGAGGAGGAAATTGAGCAGTGAAACTTCCATTTGTCTGAATGAGAAGGGAGATGAAGATCAAACTGGAATGAAAGGCATCCGAGCAGGGTAGCATGAGATTGAAAAAGAAATGTGAAAAGTGTGTGTGAGAGAGATCAGTGGCAGAGTGTGCATTTATCTGAATGAGAAGGGTGAGTGGAGCATGAGACATTGGAATAGAGAGTGTTTGAATGAAGGACAGAGACGGGAAGCATGCATTAGATGAACACAAGTCAGTTTTATGGAGAGGCACCTTTTGGTTCTTCAATCCTGAAGTCAGTGTGAAAGGAACAGAAACAAAATGGAGGGTCTGGGTATTTACTGGGTAAATAGAGAGCAGGTCTAACCTGCTTCTTTCACTCCTTGCTTTTTCTCCTCACCTGGGGAGGAACTGTTAGTGGACGACCTAGACACCTGTTGAAATGGGGATTAGCCTGTCTGGATGCTACTCGTGTTGGGATCTTCTTTGCAGAGGTTTTAAAAAAATGCCAAAGCAGCCTTGGTGCTGAAAAACACAAGGCAGCAAGGTGGGAGACCTCAGAGTCAGTTTTCCTCAATAGGAAGATGGTTTTATTAATAACCTGTATTAGAAAGAATCAAATAAAGGTGCACTGGGCAGAGTGCTTCACAGAGGCCCCAAAACATAAGCAAAATAGATTCCCAGTGGAATAGGCACAATGTTTTGACCAGACAAAGGGTAGTAGCACGAGAGGAGGAAAGGGAAGGAAAGGACCTATGGAAACCCTGTGCTATCTAGTTCAACTGGTTCTCACCTATGAAGGCTTCTTCCTGGATCAAGAAGCACATGGCAACAGGAACTGTGGATCATGCAGCAGTGGGATGATGAAAAGGTGGTGATGGGGAAAGAGCCCATAACTGGGTAGCCTTCTGGATACCATTTTCTTAATCTTCTGGGCAGGAAGACTCCTCCTCAAGGTCAACTCATGGGAGGGAGAAGTGAACGAGTGAGGCTTTGGGGCAGCAACTTTGAAGGTTTCATTCAAGTGAATGGAGAAAGGAGGGGTTTGGGAATGGTGGGAAGGGGTAAATAAAGTAGGTGGAACTTTAGGGTTCTAGCTCCAGGACCCAGGAAGATTCTGTCTACATCATCAATGCTTTGGCTTCCCCTTCAAACAATGATCTAATCAAAATAGGAACAATAGTTCCTGGTCCCGGCACTGAGTTGTGACATATTATTATCAAACCTGCACATCTAAATGCGAATTAGAAGGATGGCAATTTTTACTTAAATGGCTGCCTATGCCAGGCAGAACCCTGCTGGTCTTGCCATGACTCAGAGAGGAGGGGGGTTCCGGGGGCACACAGGCTATGGTACCAAACCACAGTGTTCAATGGGGACTAAGTCTATATGCCCCTTGCCAACTTTTCAGTACCCGTTGCAGACTGCAATGCTGAAAGGGATGCCTTCTATGTGAATTTGAGGTGGTTGCATCAAGCATTTCATCCCTTACCTCACCTTGAAGTCTTAAGAACATAAGAACATAAGAGAAGCCTTGCTGGATCAGGCCACAGCCCATCTAGTCCAGCATCTTGTCACACACAGTAGCCCACCAAATGCTCATGGGCATCTCAACCAGAGACAAGGACAAACCTTCTCCTGCTCTCGAGTCCCAGCAGATGGCCTTAGAAGCGCCCCAGTTCCTCCCCCCCCCAGCCTGAAAGATGCATCTAGGCATTCGTTCTAGTAGCCATTGATACTTCTGTCGTCCATAAATTTGTCTAACCCTACCTTAGAGCCATCCAGACTGGTAGCTGTCACCACATCTTCTGGCAGCAAACTCCATAAGCCGATGACCCTCTGCGTGAAGAAATACTTCCCCCTGTCAGACCTGACTCTCCTACCCATCGGCTTCATAGAGTGCCCCCTGGTTCTAGTGTTGTGCGATAGACAAAAGAAATTTTCTTGAGTCATCCCTTCTTCAGATGGAAAATCTTAAATCTGAAGGTGACTCAGGAAGGTACAAAAGGGAAAATATAGGCAAATGCAGCATGAGAACAATAATCATGACCCTGGAAAATCAGACTGGCAGCATGCAATCAGTGATGAACATTTGTTGCTAGGGAGATATTGGCAGGCATAAGAAGAGAAGGAATGAGGAAGGAGCTTGAACTCCAGCTTCAATTTGTTTTGTTTCTTGTTTTCTGAAGGGGTATATTTCCTAAAAGTGGTGTTTGAAAAACTTCCTGTTTGATCATACCCTTAAATGCTGAGAGCCAGACCCTTTCTGCACTGGGTCTTATTCTATTATATCTTAGAAAAGGAGCTGCCACCCATGTGTTGGTGCTGATTACAGGTAGGCCCAGGACTGGACCTGCATCATCTGCACTAGAATGTGGACAGCAGAACCTGTTCTGAGGCATAATCTGGAATAAGGCTCAGTGCAGAAAGTTCCTCAGTTTTACTATATGGTTAAGGTTTTTCCAAGGTTAGTTTGCCCACAACAATACTAATCACCACTCTACAGTGGGTTGTTATTAAGAAAGCACATAAATATTCAAAGTATTCGTTATTCGTACCAATTCAGACGAATGTGGACATTTGTATATGGATCATATGTCGACATTTGGATTTCTGAATTGGTACAAATGCAAATATCTCGACTTATTCGTTAAAATAATTTGTACATTCGTATCTGTATGAATACATATGCATCTCGTATATACCCGTATGCACCCATACACGTCCATACACATCTGTACAGGATGAAAACAGGATGTATACTGGATATGTACGGATATGAATGTCTGAATTATTTGTACAAATACATAAGAATCAAAAGAATTCCAGGCACATAATTTCAGTAGTCTTTGGCTCAAGCAATTGACCCTCACTTTTAACAGCTGTGAAGGCTGCAGCCTAAGTAGAACTACACATAGAACCTGGTTACATCTAGAGGAAGTTATTTCTTTTCTTTTATTTATTTAAAACATTTTGCACTGTCTTTTCATATGAAAAAAAATTCAAAATATCCTACAAATTTTCTAAATAATGTTTGAAAAATTCGTTTCCTCTAGCTATTCTATTTGTCTTTGAAGGAGGCAATGCAGCTATCTAGCTTCTGAATGGTGTGTCGTTCCAAGCTTTTTATGGCGCTCAGCTAATTCAGAATAACATTAAAGTTAATGTATCTTGCTTCAGAGGAATACAACTAACAATGATGTACGTTTGCATTTTGTCAGATGCACAATTACTGACGTAAGATATAAACATTATCTTTTGAGTAATATCTTTCATGCAGAGTAGAGCAGTCCAGAAGACAACCTGTTGCTTGAGATTTATCAATAAATTTAATCTAGTTTCTAGTAGCTCCAATATTAGAGTGATCCGACAGCAACCAGCCTAGGTAGCTTTAAGAAAGAGTTAGACAAAGGGTTTTTTTTCCCACTGACCTCCCTTAATCCAGATCCAAGATGATCCAGTTTTAAGGAATGGGTCCTTCAACTAATCCAGATCTGGTAGATATGGATTAAGGCAGATACTCGATGTGTCCCCATGGGCAGTGGAGCACCCAACAGCAATGGGTGCTAGCCTGCCCACAGTGGAAATCCTGGAGCACCCATGTGGTGAATCTGGATCAACCCATGTGGGGCCCGCCTGTCACCCCAGGCTTTGGGGGGGGGACAGGAAACGCAATCTCCATAGATGCTCCATAGATTCTTTGAAGATTCTCCAGAGCTTTTTCATAAGCTCCGGAGATTCTCTGGAGCGATCTGCCGCAAGCTTCAAAGATTCTACAGAGCCTTTGACAAAGGTCTGTAGGATTGGCATTGCTCTCATGTGGGGTCCTCTTCAGAGCCTGTGCTATTCTTTGGAACCGGCTTCTTAGCCAGCTTCCGAGATTGTGGACAGGCTTTGGAGCTTTGGGTTTTGGGTTTTGGGGCACCACCCCCTGGAACCCACCCCTAGACCCCATTGGCCGATTGTGGTGGAAAAGTGCTCCGTATAATCCAGATTTGATGCCTGAAGACCCCATTGTAGAGGGGTCTACAGGAAATCTGAATTATAGGTCCTGAAGGACCCATTCGATCTGGATTTCCCTAGAACTGGTGGAACAAATGGGGTTTGTTGTGGAAATGAGGTCTTCCTGCTCTGAGCCTAATGGGTCCTTAATGGGTCCCTAATGGGTCCTTAATGGATACTTAGTGCTAGTGGAACACCCCCAAATTCTTGGATGATAGGAGTATCAATGGCTACTAGAATGGATGCCTAGATACTTCGTCCATGCTAAAGATATAGACAGAATCCCTCTAAAGACCATTTGCAAGAATTCAAGAGCAGGTAAAGGTTTTGCCTTTGTTTTCTTCTTGAGTATGCCAAATTGGTGGATGAGGGTGTGAGGAAAGATGCTGGACTGGATGGGCTGTGGGCTGATCATGCAGGGTTCTTATGTTCTCTTATGTTTTCTGCTCTGCACTTCAAGGTATTGTTCAAACCATTGAACACAAGGTTTTTTGCTGCTGTTTTCAACTGAATTCCTTTACCGGTTACCAATGTGTACAACAGAACTAGGTATCCATTGATTAAATCACAGCACAAAAAGAATATGATTGCACAATTGATTCAAGTGTATCTCTCTGGGCACATGTTTGGGCTGTGAGTTGGGAAATATACATGAACTGTGGGCTGTCGTAATCTGCAGCCATTCAGCCATTCAAACACTAAACTGAAAAAGCAAGGGAGTTTGGGATCGAAGACAGAATAGAATCAAAATATAACATATAAAATGAACATACTAAAATAACAACTTGAGTCTGGAGAGACGGCATTTAAGAGGTGACCTGACTGAAGTATATAAAATTATATATGGTATAGAAAAGGTGGATAGAGAAGACTTATTTTCTCTGTCACACAACCCTAGAACCAGAGGGCACTCTATGAGGCTGATGGGTAGGAGAGTCGGATCCAACAAGGGAAATGTTTCTTCACTCAGAAGGTCATCGGTTTATGTAATTTGCTGCCAGAAGAGGTAACAGCAACCAGGCTAGAGGGCTTTAAGGTAAGATTAGACAAATTTATGGGCAACAGATGTAACAATGGCTACTAGAATGGGTGCCAAAGTACATCTTTCAGGCTGGGGGGATAAGCAGGATGCTTTTAAGGTCATTTGCTGGGATTCGAGAGCAGGAAAAGGTTTGTCCTTGTCTCTGCTTGAGATGCCCATGAGCATTTGTTGTGCAATGGAACACTGGACTAGATGGGCTGTGACTTGCTCTAGCAGGGCTTCTCTTCTGTTCTCATGTTCTTATTTCAGTCAACTAGGACAAATAAGTGTGTTTTTACCAGTCTTCTGAACATATTAACCACAGGGGGACACAATTCCATAGTCTGGGGAGCATCACCAAGGAGGCCCTATTCTGGGTCTCTGGTCCCTTAACTACTGAAGATGGTGGCACAACCAAGACAGCATCCCCTGCACTCATAAGACATGGACAGATTGATATTGGAGAAGGCATTATTTTACATATTTGAGATACAAACCATTTAGGACCTTTAAGTTAAAGTGAATACCTTAAATGGTGTTTCATAGTGAATTGGCTGCCGGTACAACTCCTTTAGGAATGGTGTAACATCCATTGGCCAGTCATTCTTATCAATGCATTCCATTCCTCAAAATAAATCTTAGTCACTTTACAAAGGAAACAAAATAAAATTACTTGATCTGAGCAGGTGACACAATTATTTTCATCCAAATATTGGTCCATGTCTAATTATCTGTCCCATGTTTCTCTCTCTGATTATGCTCACTAGGGATGTACAAAGTGACATTCTCATTTTTAAATCTGATTGAATATTTCAAATGTTTGGACATTGCAACCCCTGTCCCCCAAAACACCTGGGATGACAGGTAGACCCCTTGTGGGTAGATCTGGATTTGCAAATGGGTGCTAGACCACCCATGGAAACACATGGGGTACTTCCCTTAATCTGGATCTAGTAGATCCAGATTAAGGGAAGTACCCATTCCTTAGATCCGGATCTTCTTTAGATCTGGATTAAAGGAGTGCAGTGGAAAAACACCCTAGATGACATCATTCTAAAACCTCATGATGATTTGCAGATGTGGGCTCTATAAGTAACTGTGTTGTAAAAGTTTTGTTTTTGTCTTTGGCTTCTTGTTTAAAATAGAGGTTTCTCTCAGAAAGAACTCTGAAATAAAGCTGCTGAACCTTCCACTGAGAAAAGAAATACTTTGTCTCTAGATTTCCTTGACTGAATGACTGTATGGCTATTCTCTGAGATTGACAAGTGATCTGACTCCAGTCCAAATCCATCACACAACCTGACACAATTTGATAGCAAAACCAATGTGATTTTTGTGTGTGTTCATCCCCAATGCTTGCCACCCAATTGGTTTTTAAAGTGGATTATTATTATTGACAGAAACATAACAATATGGCACAACACCAAACATGTCAGCTTTCATACTTCCTAATGCATTGGGATCTTACCAAGATCTCAAGAAGATGTTATGTCCCCGCAGATAATGCGTGCAGAGCTCAGCAGGGTGGCCTTTTGCAATTGACACATGGTAACCATGTCAATGTCGAGCTATTTAAAGTGCCTTCCAAGGTCTTTTGGAATGGCACACAGTGTGCTGATCACTACTGGAACCACCACTGAAGGCTTGTGCCAGAGTCTTTGAACTTCGATTTTTAAGTCCTCGTAGTTTGGGTTTTTTTTCCTTTTTCTTTAATGTCACAACCACAACCTCTTTTTTTCTACAATGGTGATATCAAGGGTGTCCTGTTCCACAACTTTGTCAGCTTGTATTCTGAAGTCCCACAATATTTTCACTTGCTCATTTTGACCACTTTTTCAGACTTATGATCAGACTGGCAGATGGTAATCATGGCATGGATTCCAATGGATCATTTTGGCGACATTGTTCTGTCGCTGTTTGTAATCAGTCTGCACAATCTTTTTGCAACAGCCGAGTAAATCTATTATTGTTGTTGTTATTGTTTAAAAATACAACTCTCTGTCATTCTCCATTGACATAATTAAATATTTTCCTCAAATTTACTTCTGCAGTGGAGAAGTTTGAGATCCTTGCTGTGGGCTGCATGAATTGAAACTCCAAAATGTAATGTAAGGGGAAAATAAAACTACTTTTAAAAAAATCTTGGTAATCAAGGAAGTGTATATGAATTTTTTATTTATTTTACTTGAATTATTGACAATGAGGAACTTGCCTGAGATAAACTAGAGGCTTACTAATTTGAAAGGCCTGGTGAGATATACTTTAATGTTTAAACAATAGGAATTTCATTATCAATGAAATTGTAATGCAGACTGTTATCAAATATGTATATGTTAACTGTAGAACTAGAGGATGGGAAACATGGCTGGAGGGATAAGTGACCATTTTGTGCCAAGAAGAAGAAGAAGAAGAAGAAGAAGAAGAAGAAGAAGAAGAAGAAGAAGAAGAAGAAGAAGAAGAAGAAGAAGAAGAAGAAGAAGAAGAAGAAGAAGAAGAAGAAGAGAGTTGGCTTTTCTACCCTGATTTTCTCACCCATTCAAGGAGACTCAAAGCGGCTGACAAAGCTTTCTATTCTTCTCCCCACAACAGAACACCCTGTGAGGTGTTGCTGATGGGATGTGGCATTCAGGTGAAAAATTGACATTACTGGAAAGTGCTCCATCTATTATTATTAATTTTTTGTTCTTGTTTGTTAACCTGTAACAGTTCAAAATGTATAGAGATCTTTTGTTAAGGAACATTTCCTTGCAACGTCTGGCAGAGCTGTTGTATTGGCATGTTTTGGCAACTAGGAGATCTAGGACCAGTCTGTGTGAACTAGTGTGTTGTGCTTGCTGTGACGACTTGGCCAACCCCCCCCCCCTTTTGACTTGTACTCCACAGAGCTACGCAGCAAGGAAATGGCTACTGAGCATCACGCCCCAACTGCCTGCAATGGTCTGGGGTCAGTATATGAACTGAACAATACTACCCCCACAGGTGTCCTGCTCCAGTGTAATCCAAACACTAACTGTTTATTTACATACATAAATAAATAGTAGAAGCAAAGATAAGATTAGTCCAATGGTCCTTGAATTGATAGAAAGTAAATGTTGTCGTAAGTAAAATAAAGTTCAGTCCTCAGCAACGAGTTCCACTGAAACAAATATCTAAAAGGATTCCTGCCTCCAGCTATGTTCACTCCTCCTGCCCCTGAATGGATTCCAACCACCATTCAACGTGAAGATTCTCCCTTAAATAAAGTAAGCAAACAGCAATTACAAACTGCATTCCAAGCGCTGTCTCATTCAACTCCGAGTTAACAGCTTGCCTACGCATCCACCCTGTTGCTGGCACACGTCCTGGTCTTCCTATGCCCTAGAGGCTAGACCCCTTCTATCCCCTGCCCTTCTATTCTAAGAGTGTGAGGCCTAGAAGCCCGAAGAGTTCAACCTCCAGCTCTCTGCGATCCCTCTCTCAATCAAACTGCAAGATCCGAGACGCTGAGAGCACCAGGCTGCTGGCCTATATACCCTGCGATCCGGTTGATCTCATTGGTGCATTTTTTGGCGTTTTTTTGCAGCTCCTCCTCTTGCCTGTCAATCACCCTGCTGCAAAAGCCCAGGAAACAAACCCATGGCTGCAGCTTGCACCATGAAAACGTCACACTTGCTATATCAGAAGATTGAATACTGTGTGCCCTGTGTCCTGCATCAGAAGCCCAGAATGTGTGCCTGTAGCTTCTCTACCAAAGGACTGGATTGTGTGTGGGGCTTGTGTCTGTGCATGTGTGTTCTTATGCAACACCTGAAGATCAAATGCTGCTATATGTATATGCACACTTGCAGGTACCTACTTTTCTAAAGGCTGTTGCTAAAATCACTGTTTGGGCTGAGGAGAAATATGTGCCATCTTTCTACTTCTGAGACCTCTGAACTTGCCTGCTGCTACAGATGATTGGGAATTCCAACCTTGATATTGTGACATTTGCAAAGAGTAGAGCTACATAAACTTCAATTGGCTTATCAAAACATCCTGCTTGACTTTAGCCCAAGGGGGCATTTCTGGCTGGCAAGTCTCCAGGTTTTCTACGCCTTCTTACCTGCAAGTACTGGCTTTGTCAGCCTAGGCGGCTTGGCTAATTCCTGTTCCTCTGTAAGAAGTGACCAGAGCACTGGAAGTTCTACTGAGCTGAGCCTTTTTCTGAAGCCAGTTTCCAGAACTGAAGCTGCCCCTTTCCTCCAAACCCAACACTTTCCTTTCTATTTTTTGCTTCTTTTTTGTCTCTGTGTTTGTTTGTTTATTTATTTAGAATTTTTTATACCGCCTTATACGAGGGGTGCGAAAGAATGCAATTTCGGCATTCGATTCGATGCAGATGAAATATCCAAAGACTCAAATTGAGTTGAATGTTAAAAATTTGAATGTATTCACATTTGATTTGAATACATTTGTATCTATTCGTACAAATATTCAATTTGTATTTGAAGATATGAATGTTGAGAACATTCATATGGGTCTGTACGCATCCATACGCATCTGTATGTATTCGTATTAATCCCATTTTTATCCCATATGCACCCTGTTTTTGTCCTGTATGTATCCATACAAATGTGTACGGATATGAATAAGATGCATACAGATATGTATGTAATGTGTACATATCTGTACACATACAAATGTCCAAATAATTTGTATGAATGATTCAAAAGATTCAAAATTTGTTTGAATGTTTAAATTTGAATGTATACACATTAAATTTGAATTTGAATGTCTGAATTTGATCAAATTTTGAATTTTTGAACATTTGTGTACATCCCTACCCTATACCCAAAGGTCTTAGGGTGGGTTACAACACTAAAAACAAGTGAAAATATAAATTAAACTTTAATTGTTCTTTGTTAGTTCCTTCAATAACCAAAGTGGTTCTTAATGCAACGTAGCCCCATGTTGATGGCTGAAATAGATTCATTGCATTTTGACAATCAATGGAGGTAGGATTTGATTTGTCTAATCACAGGAGTTTGATTCATTCCAGAAGAGGTGCACCAGTCTTCCTGTGTCACGTGTTCCTACAAACAAAGGACCCTGGAACTTGGCTTTAAAGTTGCAGAGCATATTTTTTCCAAAATCTGTTCCGTGGCATTTTCTGATCAGCCCTTAAAGGCTCTGGTTCACCTTATTGAAGAAAACCCTTCCTACACTATTGCTGTACTGTGCCAAACTTTTTGTGGATATTTGTATCTTGCTGCTCAAGATGCGGTTGCCATTAGAATGTCTCTAGTTCCCACCACTTTGTCACTGTAAGTAAATATTTTTTTATGCTTCTTTGGCTTCCATAAGCAAACTTAGTATCACGACTGACCTCCATCCCTGAGGATCCACTGCCAGGTGCATGTATGTCAAACCAAACCTCTGCTGCATGAGAACATCTGAGACGTGCATCCAGAGCAGGGTAGTTCTAAAGCTCACTATGGTACTTTAGTTCCTCTGTGGCTCTATGCTTTTCCATCATTCAGTGAAGAAGCTTTCTATATGAATTACCTTCTCTCCATCTCTCCTATGGCTGCTCCTTGAAGGGTAGATACAGTGTATCTTGGACATATATGAGGGGGAAGGCTCAGAACAGCAGGAAAAACAGAATGAAATGAAATTAATGAAAACAATGAAATCCAGAGGCCTATCCGCATGAGGGCCTCTGGAGCCCTGGGACAGAGTATTCACTCAGCTGGGCTGGTGGTTCTGTTTGGAACTGTCCCAGCCCGTCCCAGGGTACCCATTCCTGTTCTGGGTATAGAGCATGAAATCACACTCTACACCTGGCCCAGGGCTTTCCGAGCCATCCCGGGCTGTCCCACAGCTGTACGGGAGGGGGAGCATTCCCCTTTGGCACCTAGGCAGGAAGGAATGAGCCCCCACACATTCCTTACCTACCTAGGTGTGAATGGGGAATGCGACCCCACGTGGCCTAGCCTTCGTTCACTACAGCCATTCAGCTGTAGTGCGAAAAGGCCTCAGATAGCCAACAGCAAAAAGCAACATGATAGTAGCGCTTGCACACAGGCAAGTAAGCAACCAACCAGGCAAGCAAAAACATTCAAAAATCACTCTTGCTGCTGCCATTTACATTGCCTATCCACCATTGAGGGTAATAGTTTTGGGTTAATGGGGTTCTAGAATTAGAGATAATATTTATACACCATATATAAATAGTACATTTAGGCTGTGGTCACACCTTCATTTTAAACCTTCTTCAGTCAATCTTCAGCTCTGATTGTTCACAATTTTTCATTTATATACATTCCCACCCTTCAGTTAGACTTTCCTGAACAGAAAGTCCACAAATGGCCCTAGAGGGTTTGGCTTATTAAAGGTGTTTTTCCACTGTCACTAGAAGTACCCATTAATGGGTACAAA
>MTQE01000390.1:12013965-12035996 GCA_014337955.1 Aspidoscelis marmoratus
GAAGAAGAAGAAGAAGAAGAAGAAGAAGAAGAGTTGGCTTTTCTACCTCTTTTCTCACCCATTAAGGGGAGTCAAAGTGGCTGACAGAGCTTTCTATTCTTCTCCCCACAACACAACACCCTGTGAGGAAGGTGACCATTTGCCATTTTTAATATATCTATTTAAGGTTTTTGGTTTTGTTGACATTTACAGACTCCTTGTCATCCTTGAATTAGACTATTTCAATCATAAGAACATAACTCTAACTTTTAACAGTTGCCACAATAGATAATATTTGCTTCCTAAAATGTTACATTTGGTTTGTTGGCTTCAATATGAAATTAAAAACAGCCTAATCTTATCCTTCTCCAAATGTTTCTGGTGTGTAAAAATAAACTAAATAAATAAATAAAAAGGAAAAACACACCAAAACTTCATTGCCTATCAACACCACTAAATGTTGGTTCCGGACTAATGGTAGTTGGCAGGCAACTCAAGTACAAAAGGACCCTTTCTGCCACAGATGGTTGCTCACTTCCTAATCCACTGAAATGCTTCCTCTGGAGCCTATAGGCCTTGTCATCGGGCAAAAGTTTTTCAGCTGTTATAAATGCAGATTGATTTTAGCCTCAGTGTTGCTTCTATTCTGAAGCTGATGACAAAGCCCTTTTGCAATCTATACGCTCCAGCGAACGCTAACATCTCCCTTGACCCTCTGACAGTTAGTTGCAAATTCCTTTCTTTTTCTTTTCTTTTTTTAACATAGTTTTTGTCTCATTTGGTTTAAAATCCTTGAATGTCTGATGAGCCATTTTTGGACAGATAGGAACAAACATTTTCATTGAACTATGGTATTTAATACTGCATCCATACCTACCTCTTATTCTCACTAGCTCTGAAATCAGATTTTGATAGCAAACCAGTAGTCCTCTGTAGGGATGTGCACGAATATTCAAAATGATCATTGTTTGTCTGAGTTTGGACATTTGTATATGAACTGAATGTCCAGACATTTGCATCACATATGTATCTGTACACATCTTGTGTGTATTTGTACATAATGTATGGATACATATGGGATGAAAACAGGATGCATATGGGATGAAAACAGGATGTGTACCTGAGTGTTTTGGACTCTTCTGCCTCGGCTTGCAAGAGTTAACTGTGGGGTGAAGGAGGAATGCTTTAATTCCACCCTCACATTTTTTGACTCTTCTGCCTCTCCTTGCAGGAGTTGACAGTGGAAGGATAGGAGAGGCTTGTGCGTGTTGTGTGAGAGTGTTGCCACAGTTTTTGTACGTGTTCTTGAGTGTGATGCATGCAAATGTGTTGATGAGTGAATGTGCTATACCTTTATTATTGTTTATTATTGTTTTATATCTTTGGTGTTTGTGTGTGTGGGTGGGAGAGAGTGAGTGAGTGAGCATGTTAGTGAGTGTCTGGGATCATGTGTTGAGGCCAGGTAGGAGAGGGAGGGGCCATTATTACAATGGTGATGGGCAGGGGGAGAAACAGGGTTGGGAGGCAGAGAAGACAGGTGAAGAGAAGGGGTGCCAGATGTTTTGAAGCTATCACCTCTTCTGTTCTGCCTCCCAGCCTGCAGAGATTGGGGAGGCCTGCCAACCAGCACCGTTATCTAACAGTGCTGCTTCTAAACGCTAGATCAGTCTAAAATGAAACAGCTATCCGAAATAAAACTATCCATGACTTAATTCTGGAGGAAAGGGCTGATCTGGCATGTATAACTGAGACCTAGATGGACAAATTGGGTGAGCCTGGACTAACTACGCTTTGTCCTCCAGAATACTCAGTGCAGCGCTGTTTGAGACCAGGGGGAAATGCAAGGGGTATTGCTGTGGTCCATTAGACTTCCATCTTGCTCCCCTCTGTAGTCCCTACCCGTGTAAGCACGGAAAGGCCTGAAATCCTATCAGTAGGGATGATACATATCTATGGAATGTAACACCATTACTCTTTGGGCAGACTATCCAAATAGTTTTTCAATAACATGAGATATCAGATTGTTAGTATTATATTTATTTATTTATTTACATTTCTATCCCGCCCATACCTGAAGGTACATGATTCATTGGAATTTCTTATGAACATGGTGGGATAAGTGATGCTGAAGAAGAAGAAGAATTGGCTTTTCTACCCCGCTTTTCTCACCCATTTAAGGGGACTCAAAGCACCTGACAAAGCTTTTCTGTTCTTCTCCCCATAACAGACACCCTGTGAGGTGGGTGGGGCGTTGAGAGCTCAGAAGAGAGCTGTGACTAGCCCAAGGTCACCCAGCTGACTTTCATAGGGGAGTGTGGAACCAAACCCTGTGTTCCCAGATAAGAGTCCAGCTCCCTAACCACCAGACCAAACTGGCTCACAGATCACGGTTGAAGATCCACTTATGTGAAGAAGTAGGAGTAGAAGAAAGGTCACAATGACAAGCTCAGACATGACTGTGAAATGATTGCAAAATTCCTGTAATCATGCACAATTGTGAAAGCTGGAAGCAGCAGGAAGAGGTATTGTCAAACCACAGAACAGCTTGCCAGAAGTCCCCCAGATGTGCTTCTGTGTTGGTCCTGAATGGGGGAGAGGGGCTGACACTGTGCAGGTGGTGGCTTGGAGCCAACAGAACATGAGTGGGTAATGCCCATGTTTTCCTCTATCCATGCTGCTGCCACTGCAAACATCCCTTTGATAGGGTTCATTTTGGGTGAGAGGCTTACTGTACTCACCTGCTCTGACTGCTCTTCTCCCCACCTTCATAGCCTTGGGGCATCAGTTCTTGGGTTATCTCATATCTAAAATGATATAACAGCACCATTGGCAGAAAGATATAGATAATCCTCTTTCCAGCACATTTTATGAGTTCCATGAATTTATTTCTACCAAGAACTTCTCCCTTGATCTCAGAAAAAAAAAGCCCCTAGAAAAATAATAGCAGCCCTATATGTATCTTTATAGATCAAGGCTTCATTTTATGTTTGATAGGAGATGGCACCTAAGACTTAGCTGAGGTAGTGAGGCATGCAGGTTTTTCTCGCATCATGATTAAAAATATTGAGCTGGTAGATGAAACACACACAAAAAAATTGACAAGGGCAGCGGGTTTATCAGAAGTCAAGCTTAAGCTAATATTTCACAATGTGGACTTATATCTGCTCCAGCAGGGAGCAGGAGAAAAGTCATCTACCAATCAGTGTTAGGGGGAAAAGAAAGATTAATTTATTGATGAAAGGATGATAAAACTTGAGAGGAGGCACTTGACTTTTACAATCTGATTTTACAACAGCACTGAGCAGATTAGGAACCTGTTGTAGCTCATTTCAAAGAAAAACAGAAAGCAAATATTTGAGAAGAACCATCTCTGAGCTTAGAAGTATCACTGGATACCTAGATATAATAGGGGAAAGGACCCACATGTTTGGATGCATTCCAGGTGGATCCACACCTGCAGCTAGAGAGAACACAACCTAAGAATACTTTAAAAAAAATGCTGCTGTGAAGCTTATTCTGTAAAGAAGACCAAGCTTCAGTCTATGTGTCTGTCTTGTCTATTATTTTTTGCTTTGGCTGCAAAATGAACCATTCCATTTAATTATAAAGTGGCTTTATTGCTTTCTTACTAATTTCATTCTCTTCACTTCGGCTCCTGTCTCCGTGAACACAAAATGCTATTATTGGGAACCCAATTAACCAACAAAGCCCTACTGTGGGTGAGAGAAAACAATTGGTTCTGCAGTATTATAACATTTCAAAATTAATAAGCTGCCATAGCCTCCTGTTTTTGGGAGTGGAATCTTTGCAGACTGTTCATGCTTTTGTGTCTCACCTTGGATCGATTCAAGACAGAACCACTGAAGATGTGCTCAACCACTGGAGATCCAAAAGCAGCAGTTCTTAACCTTCCTAATGCCGTGACCCCCTAATGCAGTTCCTCATGTTGTGGAGACCCCCCAACCACAAGGGTGGGGCAGCTGGGGGGGAGGGAGGGGCAGCAGGAGACTCATCATGACTTCTCTGAAAGGGTATTTCAAACCCCAAAGGGTTCGAGACCCACAGGTTGAGAACCGCTGTTAAAGTAAGAAGACAGAGCAGATATCTACCAGCTTCTCCTCCAACATACTTCTGGATCCTGTGAAGATTTTCTCTGTTCCAGGCTTTATGACATTCATACAAAAACATTTGGAACATTTGTACAAATAGTTTGGACATTTGTTAAACTGGGGATATGTATCTGATATGTATAGGTACGTATCGAATATGTATCCTTTGAACTGGATACATATCCATTCAAATTGGAGATGTATCATTCATATAGGATATATATCTGTTCATATAGGATACGTATCAGATAAATATCTGTTTGTATTGGATATTCGTATGAATTCTATCACGTTCAAAGGGGATCTATTTGAATGAATATAACTTTTCTAACATTCGAATTGTTACGAATCAAATGCCCCAAACCCCATTTCTGCACTTCCCTAGCAGGATGCTACTGCCAAATGTCTTCATTTGCCACAACCAAATCCAGCTTAGAGAAGTTTTGCAGTGGAACAAGCCAACCTTGAGTTGCAGATATTTTCTACTATAAGCAGATGCAATTAAAAGGGTGAGCAATGCCTGCTAAAATCCCATAAACTAAACTAATAAGATTTCTAGTGATGGTTGAGTGGGACATTCAACATTCTACTGTTCCTAATGACTGATTTGTGGAGTATGAATTAGGGAGGTGCATGGATATTCAAACATTTGAAAATCTGATTAGAATCCGACGAATGTCGACATTTGAATTCAAAATCGGACTTTTGAAAATCCAAATTTACATATTTGGATGAATTTCAGATTTTTGAAAATCTGATGCAGATTTTTGAATAATTTGAATGTGTAGATCTATATCTATCGAATACAAATGTGTGTGAAAATTATATGTATTTGTGCTTATAATGCGGGATGAAAAATGGATACATATGGGATAAACACGGATTTGCGCAAATTTGGATAATGGATATGAATCTTATCGACATTCGTATATTCGGATCCAAATCGGATTTTTGAAAATCCAGATTTTTGAAATTCGAATTGAATTGAATTTTTGAATATTCTATTCGACTTGAATTCAAATGCAAAAATACATTTGTGCACACCCCTAGTATGAATAAATTACACACCCCACACACACCTTTCCGAACATGCAAAAAAAGAGATGCAAACCAGTTCAGCAGTCACAAATAATATGTACATCTTGCAGAATCTATCTTTTCTTTGTTCATCCTTTTGCTTGTCAAGTCACAGAATTTTAAATGACAGAGGGTGGGGTGGGAGTGCAGAGAACACCTGGAGATTTGAAAAGAGCTCTGATGTTGTAGTGATGAATTATGTATACTTGGGATATTCATTAGGTCAAGGGGTCCCGTCTCTAGAGTGGGAAGTTGTACAATTAGCTGAGAGCTGAAGCACCAAGTTTATACTGTATAAACAGACTTTTGTTTCCAATTACTGTGCAGGGAGATAACCTTTCATCCTCTTGCACTCGTAATGACACTGCGGTCGGAATTGTATTTGATTGCTGGCACATCGCTGATAGAAAGATTGTCAAACAAAAAGAAGACCGGAAAAGGTCAGAGCTTATTAAGTGTCGGAAGGAATTGGGGTCAGAAGCAGAAAAGATGAAATGACTAAACCAGAAGTGCCTTTAGTAAGCAAAGGCTGGGAGCAGGGCTGGTTCATCATTTGGAAGGGTGGAATGTCCAGTGGAAGCTGTTGATTTTAGATATCATTAAAGGATGTTCAGCTGTTAGATATTTAATGTATCTGCAATGGCCTATGGTCAAATACAATAAAATGGAACAAACCATTTAATGTATAATTGCTCTCCCTCTTTTTTCTCTCCCAGAGAGAGATGCTTGCAGAGTTTACTGTTTCAGCTGCCAGAATAATTACTCATCTGGATCTGGGTACATGGCTACCCTGAGCTCTTTCTGTGTTCCACCCCGGCAGCAAAATATTTTCAGTTGGCTCCCGCTAGGAAAGAGCCCATCTCTTTTGAAGTACATGACAAGCAAAACTATTTTGAAATATGAGACAAACCAAAGATGACAGATGTGTTTATGGTGCCAGAACTGACTTTGAAAGACACATTTCATGATTACAGTCCAAATCAGGAAGTCACACAGCACAGCCCAAATGGGAGAAGTGTTGCCAGTCAGCTGGCACACCACACAGTTTGTGAAAATACAACACAAACTGTAGGCGTCTTTGAGCTAATGGATGAGCAATCAATGAGGACTCAGAACCCAGTTTGTGAAACCTGCTCCCTCCCTCCCTCCCTCCCCCCAGAAAAGATCTGCAGATTTCTTTCATGGCTTGTGCAGGGTTTGTGTAAAGTTTTGGGCAATTCCGTACTGGCTGCTGCACTAGATCAACAAGTGTACTAGGTGTGTGCATGAATGCAATTTTTGGAATTTGATTCCATTCAAATAGAATATCTGAAAATCTGATTTGTTTCGAATCTTTAAAATTCAAATTTACACAAATTGTATTTGAATTAAGCAAATTCTAATCTATTTGCTTGAATTTTCAATTTGAATTTGCGCTTATGAATGTTGACAACATTCATATGCGCCTATATGCATTGTTACACATCTTGTACACATCCATACACATCCGTATGCATCCCGTATTTATCCCGTATTTATTCAACCTGTTTTCATCCTGTACAGATCCGTACAAATACATACGGATGCGGGAAAAATGCCTACGTGCAAGTATGCATTGTGTACATGCCTGTACACATATGAATGTCAGAATGATTTGAAGAAATAGATTCAAAAATTTGAAATTTGTTTGGATGTTTAAATTTGAGTTTACAGAAATTAAATTTGAATTCGAATGTCCAAATTCGAATGAATTCAATTGACTTTTGAATGTTTTGAATATTTGTGCACAACCCAAAATTATACTAGGAATCTCCCTTCTGCCTGTTGATGATGTTGTTTTCTTTTACACTCAGAAAACTATACTAATAGCGTGTTGAAGAACAGGCTTGAAGCTGAGTGAAAGAACAGACAGGGTAAGGTGAACACTCTCCTTTTCAAATCGGGTGCTCCCTCCATTCATTATGTTAATGGGAAGGCAGCAGCCTTGTGCATATTCAACTGAGCGAAAGAACAGACAGGGCAAAGCGAACACTCTCCCTTTCAAATTGGGTGCTCCCTCCATTCACTATGTTACTGGGAAGGCAGCAGCTTTGTGCATATTCAGCTGAGCAAAAGAACAGACAGGGCAAAACCATCTCTCCCTTTCAAATCAGCAAGGGGTGGGAGGAGAACGATCGTGTTTCCTGCACAGGTTCAAAGAGAGAAGAGAGGTTTCTCTTCCTTCTCATTTGCTTTTGATCAGCTGCTCAGGACTTGGTGAAGAGCAAAACCTCTGAAGATGGATATTGCAGCTATATCCAAAAACTTAGGTTCTCAGAAGAAGAAACTTGGAACACGCCAAAAACCTTCTACAAATGAGATTCAAAGACTGCACCTCATTCGTTTCTCTCTACATTTCAAAACTGGTTGAACTGTGGCCACCTAACAAAGTTCCTTTCCCCTCCTCCTTTACAATGCTGTTTCTTAACTCCCACACACATTATACGGCTAGGCTCTCTAGCAAATCCCACAATTATTGTTTTTCTGATAAATCAAACAACAGTGTTAGCCGAGTGTAATAAATGTCTAGCTGGCACATAATTCTTTGGTCTGAAATTATATAGCTTAAAGAAAAAAAGGCTGCTCTCTTTGCAAAGCTTTGACATTTAGAGGATTTTAATGGCTGCTTTAAGAACAATAATAGCTAATAATAAAACTTTCCAAAAAGCCCAACATTTTTTTTCCTTGAGCTGTGTCTAGGAAACTAACATAATTCAAGGCATGCATGGCCTAAATGCCACATCACCCACAAATTATAGTCTTAGATTTCATTAACTCTCTATTCATCCTTCAGCTTCTTCCTATGATAATGGTTTTCCAGAGAGCTGAAAGTGATACGGTAGGGGTACTGCCGCTGCATACTCTACAACTCATTGAATTTCTGGCTAAACAGATTCAAATTTCACAAGTGAACAAAACTATTGATTAGAGACAACAGTGGGCACGGGAGAGTGACTGTGAGATTAGTAACAAAGCATCTATACAGATGTGTATGGATGCATAAGTAATGTATACGTATCCATACACATACAAATGTCTGAATTATTAATACGAATGATTTGAAATATTCATATTCATTTGAATATTAAAAATGGAACTCTGGACATTCAATTCAAATTTGAATGTCCAAATTTGGCTGATTTCGATTGAATAACAAATATTTTGAATATTCTTGCAGATCCCTAATTACAAGTAGGGATGTGCATACATTATTTTTGGCATTCAATTCATATTGAATTGAATGCATGAAAATTTGTATTCATTTGAATAGATCCACTTCAAATGTGGTGGGATTCATATTCAATACAAATGTTCAATCCCATATGAACCCCATACAAAGTTTCATACGAATGTATCAAAACCTAGCCAGTTTGGTCTAGTGGTTAGGGAGCCGGACTCTTATCTGGGAATACCAGGTTTGATTCTGCTCTCCCCCATGAAGCCAGCTGGGTGACCTTGGACTAGTCACAGCTCTTGTCTGAGCTCTCACAGCCCTACCTACCTCACAGGGTGTCTGTTGTGGGGAGGAGAATAGAAAGCTTTGTCAGCCGCTTTGAGTCCCCTTAAATGGGTGAGAAAAGCAGGGTAGAAAAGCCAACTCTTCTTCTTCTTCTATTCAGATTTGAAAGTCAATCTTCAAATGTGCCAACGTTCTATTTGAATTCAAATATCCGAATTCTTAAGAATTCATACGAATATCAAATGTTATGAATATTTATGCATATCCCTGATTATGAGCATTTCTACAGAAGTGGAAGCATCACTTTTTAGAATATTAACATTGGAAGAGGCCACTTAGACCAACATTTTGCTCCAAGCTGGAAGGCAAATCAAAGCATCTCCAGTAATGCTGTTCAATTGGTGCTTAATTATATACAACACATTCATAGTTTGCCAGGTGCCACTTTTAAAGTTTCTGATAAATACTTGTACTTTTCTCATCATGTTCTTCCAATTCTTTGGCAGCTACAGCATAGCAGGGGGAGGAGGAGAAGGCTGGGAGCCCATTCACATCATGGCTCAGGATGGCTTCCAAGCTTGTGACAGTCACTGCCATTAGCACATTTTCCCCAACACTTACTTTTACCTGAGACGCATTCTCACAGCAGTTATTTTAAGGACTGTGGGAAGCCTTGCCAATTTGCGCAGCAGTGGTAGATGTGGCCTGTCCTGTCCCTGTTCCCAGAAGTGGCTTTATATGCCACATGTAGGGATTAGTAAATGATGGCTTTCAGAGTATGCAGGCAAATGTTGTCACCTGCTAATTGCTGCAGATCAAATGGCTGTCAAAGGCACACTTAAAGGATGGCTCCATAAAGTTGGCAATTTTAACAGTAGATAAACTAGGTTGTTGTTGGTTTTTTTGCTGCCAAATAGGAGGAATGTTAAAATGGCCAAGCGCTGTGCTACATGAGATTTGCTTACTAATTAATGCTTTCACACAAGAAACCTGTAATGAAACACTGTAGCACAGAAGGAATTTACTCTCCCTTGCTCTGGTTTCTTCTTTCCCCTTTGATAACCTGTCAGCATGGCCATTGGCACATAAAACAATAAATCATCTTGGCTTCTGATCCCTCTTTCCTGGTCCATGTTGAGACAGCAGTGAGAGGATTGCAGCTCCAGGAGGAAATCCAGATATCGTGTTCCTGGTGGCAAAACCCACCCTAGCTATGGTTATTTGAAGTAGGGATGTGCACAAATATTCATAGGCATTCAAAATTCGATCAAATGTGCCGAATTTTGACACTGGAATTAGAATAGAATGTCCCAAAATTTGAATGTAAACATTCAAATCGAATTTCAAATTTTGTATCTATTTGTTTGAATTATCCAGACATTCATATTTATACAAGTTTGTACATGATGCATGCTTGAAGATCCACATTTTTCCCGCATCCGTACTCAGTTGTACGGATCTGTAGGGGACAAAAACAAGTCGTATATGGGATAAGTACGGGATGGATACAGATGTGTACAGATGCTTATGGATTTGTACAGATGTCAGGAAGATGCGTACAGGGACATGCAAATGTCAACATTCATATGTGCAGATTCAAATCAAAAATTCAAATGAATAGATTCGAATTTGGCAAAAACAAATCAAATCTTGTTAAATTTGAATTTAACAGACTCAAATAGAATGAAATTTTCTAGTATTCAATTTGATTCAAATAGAATGCCCGAAAAACATTTGTGCACATCCCTAGTTTGAAGCTGCACCATTTCCCCCCCCCCAATGGGGTATTATCACACAGCACTGGATTAGCTGCAGCTGGGAAGGCCCAGGGAACCAGCAGTGTTAATATCAAGATGGTTTAAAGCTCCTTTAAAGCCTCAAATATCCCTTAAAGACATGTCCCTATAACAACTGCTTATACTGGCCTGCCAATATTAGAATATCTCTGATTTTGAACTAATCCCGTTGTGTAGGCGTTCTTGATGGGAGGACTTCAGCTTAAGCACATAATCTTGTAAGGTTTGTAAGTGTAGCTCTGTAGGGTCAGCACCAACAAATCTGTTCTGTAAACATGAGGACTAGAACCTTTACAATTTGTTTTTTAGATCTTACAGTATATAGGAGTTTTTACAGGTAATTATCCTTCCTTCAGTTCTCTCTCTTATGCATAGAGAGGCATAGCTAGGTCCTCAAAGCTGTGATTCCTAGCTCCCATGGACTGTGTACAAGGTCCCAGAGAGTAGCAAGTTTTGTGAACCTAGTGTTAAATAAAATAAAATAAATAACTTTAAAAAGTGTTTGTTATAGCGATAAACATGAACTTAAATTGCTAGGAAATTCACAGAATTCTCTGTTTAATTATAACAAAAACAGCTCCATTTTTTCTTTATTCTTCTAGAGCTTTTCATACCTATTCCTGCCAAACATTGTAGACAGTTACTATGTCCAGCAGTCTTAAAATCCTCAAATGCCAGCATTTAATCTCTTTATCACTGGTTTAGTTGAATGCAAGACTTCCAAACCCATTTCATGAGTTTCCGTTGGCTGGGAACACTTTCCATATATTTTTTTTCCAAGAAGGCAACAATTCAGTGAGTATAAATAGGAAGATTACTTAAGAATCAATCATAATTAAAGCAGTAGCAAATACATAACTGAATTTCTGTATCATAACTGAATTCAACTAATTGAATTTGGAGAAGCTGCCAGCTCTGTTTGGGGCAAGTAGGAGAGAATACAAAAATTAACTTTTCATTGTTTGGACTGTGATACAAAGTATTGATCACTAATTCCTTTCCATGCTTTCCGTATGCTGTTTCTACATTCAAATTTTGTTTATTTAAAAGCATTCTCATACCTCACCTATGTCCCAGGGCAGTGAACAAAACCTTAAAGCAACAATTTAAAATGAGGTAAATAAATAAATAGATAAATACCAGAATATTTTGTAGGGCCATATTCGATCTGTCCACAAATCTTGGAATTCAGACATATGCATTCAGATTCTGAAAGCACTAATAATTTATGCATGTCCCTATCATGGACTACATTCCAGAAGTTTGTGAAATAGACTTTTTAAAACAGTTTTAGAGCCCCATTCTGTCACCATCCCTGACCAATAGTTGCGCTGGAGTATTATAACATCTGGACGTAGTACCACAATTGTTGTCCTTGCATCAAACACAGTGCTAATTCACTGCCAATGAAAGATGGCATCAGTCCATTCCAGCTCCTCCCTCCTCCCTTTCCATCCGCAGGCCCATGAGCGTCAAGAGCTCATCCATCATGGCTTTGACTCCAGCTTCCTAATCAGGTCTGTGTGCATATTGGTTTGAGCATGTGGCAGCTTAATTACCCTCTTGAATACGTGAAACACATCTTTGTCGTATCTGCTTATATCTGAAAAGAGAGGCACATTATAATGCTAATTAAAACTGAGATGATGACAATTTCTCTCCCTCCTCAAATTATATCCCATCTGTCTCTTCCCGTCTTTGCTCTTTGGATTAATTGTGGGTGGGGAAAGATTGTTTCCTTGGAGCTTTCACCTAATGTGGGAGGGAACAGTCAGTTTTAATGAAGATGCACACAAAAGTTCTCTCTCCGCCATCAAATAGCTAACAAGGTAAAGGCAAATTAAAGAAGCTCACCTGCTAAAGTCTCTCTGATATATTTATCTATCAGGCTCTGTACTATTTTTATTGGGTCATGGCTTTTAAAAGCACTATGTGAAAGCCAGCAATTCTTTTATTGCTGCTAACATCTTCTCTAATGGGATACAAGATACTACAAGATATTTCAGAACGAGGCTTTGCAACAGATTAAAGCCAATAATTGCATCCCAAGGTCAGGTTGCTTTTTGCTCAGTGGACTGACTGATCAGGGTGACGGACTGTTGCATAAACATACTTTACAATGTGCCTGAAGATTTCAAATCTTTTGGGGAAAAAAAATACTATTCAAGCATGAATACATCTTCATCATGATGAATCTTGCAAAATATGCTGGCCAGTGCTCAATTGCCCAAAATTACCAAGGTGATCAGAAAAGTGGTTCTTGGGATATAGTACCAGCAACCAGCCTAGGCTTATTTGAAAGTGGTAATATCAGGAGTGCTCCTGCCCCTCTTCCTGGGCCCACTTAGCTGGGGAGCAAGCTTCAGTAGCAGCATGGGCCTCTTCCAGGGCCCTCTGGAACTGTGAAAGGCTTTCCAGGAGCTAAATACAGGCCTTCCAGTAAAATGAAATCACTACTTTTAATTGTCACTCCAGAGGGCCCTGGAAGAGGCCTGCGCTGCCACCGGAGTGCTCCTGTCTGCCTCTGGAACCCTAGAAGAAGGGATGGTGAAGGCGGCGCAGAGAAGGCGGCAGCGAGGTGTTCAGGTAAGTGGGGGAAGAGTGGAAATGGTGGAGGGGATGGGGATGGGGGGATGGGGAGATGGGGATGGGGGGATGGGGAGATGGGGTGGGGGAAGGGTTTATTCATTTGAGGCACAGATATTCTATTGAATAGCCATGTCCAGATATGAATACCTCCACATCCATTGGGGGGGGGGCGGTAATCGGCCAGAGCAGAATTTTTCCACATTCTATCTAACTCATATAGAATATGGAAAATGAGGACAAGATGTAAAGGTAATCCATGGAAGTAAATGATGGAAGTCAATCAAACAACATCTGGAGTTTACAGGTTCAGGTTCATGATCTCTCTCCAGTGTTTATAACAATCTCTAAATATTATGGTTGCTTATATAACAAACTAGCAGATATTTTGAACCACACAAGTTGTGAATGGGTCACCCAGATAAAAAAGGTTTCGGGCAATGCGAACATGTCAAGGATTGCAAGTATTCACATTTATGGAGCCTGTGTAGGATCATTTTAGTGAGCTTTTCAACATTCCTTTGTAGTTTCTATGATGTATCTTTCTGAAGATTTTACTCAATCAGAATGTGCCACTCAGAATATCCAGACCCACAGACAGCAAAGTGTAGTACCTCGCATAATAACTAGAGTGTCAAATCATGACCTGGGAAATTAGGGTTCAAATCTCCAATAAGTGATGAAATCTTGGGACAATCACTGCCTCTTAGCTTAACCTATTTCACAGGCTTGATATGGAGATAAAGAATGTGATGAGAACTGTGTGCGTTGACTCTTCAGAGGTTAAATAAGAAAATCTAAGTAAATTAGAAAATTATTCTTTAAGTGATGACACATGTAGAATTATAGCAGTAATTTTATATATGCATACTCAGGAAGTGATATGTTGTCTTACCCAATGTAAATCTGTAGCAATGATGGAAGATCTACTCCTTTCTCGATGTTGTTGGGTTCAAGATGTCATCATAAGAAACCTATGAGGAGCTCTGCTGGGTTGGGCCACAGCCCATCAGGTCAAACATCCTATTTTATTTAGTGGTTCATCAAGTGTTTCTCGGCATTCTCAAGCAAAAGATAAGGACAAAACTTTCACCTGCTCTTGATTCCCTGCAAATAATCATCTCTGGTTGTCACTCACACTGGTTGAGACTGGTAGGTCTTGCAGAATCATAGGTTCTTGATGGCTATGCATAGGACTGTAGCTTTAAATAATACACACAGACATGACAATTTGGTAGCAAGTTCCACTGTGAGACTTTTGAATTGTGAATTGTACACTGTGAAGAGTAGGTCCAGTACCTGCAGGTGTTATTAGCAGAACTTCATATCCTATTTCTTAGCTGACAATGCAATGCATGATGATTGTTCAACACTGTTAGATGACTGTCTCATTGATCTTCAGAGGTACAATTTGCCAGGAGGTAGAACTGACTGTTCAAAAGCTAGTGTCAGGACTTTGAAAGAATTGCTTTCTTAGTAATGCTTTATATGAATTCCTCACCACTTTCTAAGACTTTCTCAAGAATACAGGGGAAGTCTAGGGACCCTTTTTCAGCATAAGCATATGCTTGTGATATCGCATATTCAGTCGTTGATTGAAAATCATTTTATTTTGCATTGTTTATGTTCTCTTTCTGTCTCTGAATAATGCAACACAGCAGGCAAGTCACCTATCTAATCCAGTGACCTATATCTTCTGGCACCATATCTGGAAACTCCTTTTTAATCAGCTAGACCATGTTACTGGTGGACAGCAATACTGCACGTATCTCTGATACGGACTCTTCAAATAAATTGGCATTTTATGAAGTCACTGAGAAGAACATTGTCTATTGCAGGATCTGCCATTACTGTGCAATGCCTGTGTGGCACTGTCACTTCATGGTGCATTCACAGGCAGGAAGAGTGGATGTGGAAAAATATTCAAAACATTTGAAATTTGATTGGATTGATTCAAATTCAGACATTCAAATTTGAATCGAATGTCTATATATTCATTTTTTAACATTCAAGCTAACATTCAGTTTGGATGGCTTTAAGGTAGGTTTAGACAAATTTATGGATGACAGATGTATCAATGGCTACTAGAACGAATGCCTAGGTGCATCTTTCAGGCTGGCGGGGGAGGAACTGGGGCGCTTCTAAGGCCATCTGCTGGGACTCGAGAGCAGGAGAAGGTTTGTCCTTGTCTCTGCTTGAGATGCCCGTGAGCATTTGGTGGGCCACTGTGTGCGACAGGATGCTGGACTAGATGGGCTGTGGCCTGATCCAGCAAGGCTTCTCTTATGTTCTTATGTTCTTATGAATATTTTGAATGATTCATACAAATTATTAGGACATTCGTATGTGTATGGATACGTATGCATCACATATGTATCTGTACGCATCTTATTCATATCTGTATGCATTTGTACAGATACGTATGGGAGAAAAACTGGATGCATATGAGATAAAAATAGGATGCCCACTGATGCATATGGACACATGCAAATGTTGTCAACATTCATATCAAATACAAATCAAAATATAGATACAAACGTATTCAAATAGGTTCAGATTTTAATACATTTGGTTTTTTTCTATATTCATATGAATTTGGACATTTTAATATTTGATTAAAATTGAATAGAATATGTCAAGAATTGAGTTTGTGCACAGTCCTAGTGTTTACATGGACACCAGGCTTCTCCCTGCTATAGCACTTCAATCACTGACCTGTGGAGCTGTTTGAAGAACTAACCCCCTTGACAGTATTATGTGTTACTGAATACAGGAAATGCCCCATGGGACTGCTTCCTGTATTCAATAACCACACCGCTGTCAGATTCAAAGCCAGGGAGTACTGTCTCCTCAATCTTGAGAATCACCACAGCCAAGGGGAGTTGACTCCCCTCACATTAACATGTGAGGAAGGTGTTTCCTCCTCCCTCCCCAAATCGAGAACCTCTCCAGTCTTGACACGAGGAAAGAGTCAGCATTACCCGTGTTCAGAAAAAATGCCTGCTAGCAGAATGAAGATGGAGACTCCGTTACTACAGTTCTGATGACCTTGTCTGTCTCCGCCTTTTACAATCAAAACAGAGTATCCCTTGCTTTGAAATGACAGGTAAGCCAGTGGTGGAATGCAAATTAATGATAGCATTACCAATGTGGTGCTGTTCATAATGCAGAGAGACCGAGCAATGATGATGCCTTGGCTATCGCCCTTTCCTAAGCACGCCAATCCTAACCAATCCACAGGCTGTACTTCACCATTTTCCCTAAACAAGCAGTTTAAGATTTTGCTCTTTAGTTTTTGATTACAACATGTGTGTGAGTTTTTGTTTTTAGTTTGGGGGAGTTAAATATCTCTGCAATGCCTGTAATCCTGTTCTCTATTTATGGGGGGCGGGGGGAAAGGATGATTAAAAAAAGGAAAGGAAAGGAAACCTTCACATATTAATGCCATAATGAGAACTCCAGATTTATACTAATCCTATTGGATTTAACAACGGACAACCAAGCATTTCTGACCCTTCCCTGCGTGGATCCTGCCCACATCCAATGACCCAGAGCTGACCAAAACAACTCATATAATGGCTTAATGTTGCCCCTGGAGTCAAATCCTCCCTCTGCTAACAAAGATTAGCTGACCCACTCTTCTCTTTAAGTTGTTCAGCTCTCATTTAACGGAGCTGATAAGCTGACGCTCCCAACAGTGGCCCAGGGGTGAGCTTTAGGAGACAAAATGCATTTGGTGTTTCTTCATGCTGATGTCTTTTTGCTGCCCCAGAATGGAATGAAGTGGAGGAGAAAGAGTGTCCTTCTGCCTGCCCAAACTGCACTCTGGGAAACAGACTGCTTCCCAAAAGGTTGTTTGTGGATGTAGTCCCAGAGGGAAGGCGAAAGGAAATGCCAGTATAATCTTCAGGGAACAGCACAGCCTGGTGTATTTCTAAGACTTAGAGGGCTGAGGCTTAGCTTCTCAACAAAAGAGGGCAATTTTTAAAATAATCTTGTTTTAGCACAATATGAGTGTCTGACAATAGGAACGCATAACACTAAATACATTCATTCCTGGGAAATAAATACTGATTTAGGATCATCAATTCCCGGGAGAATGCTTTGATTCTGTGATTAGGGCAGAGGATAATAACGGCTTTAAACTCTGAACAAAGGGAAGCGCGGTGGCTGTTGAAACCATTAAGAACTATTTCGAGAACAGCAGTCATTTTTCACTGTCAGTCTTCATAGCCAGGACTTCATTTACAGTTGTCATTTTATTATTTCCACAAATTGAGTATTAATGAACACGTTCCTTCTTGTTGGCCAAAGACAATTAATACTGGCTGGAAGACTGCATTTGCCTGGCAACTCTCCCCTTTTTTCTTTGTTAATGTTGCTGTTGACCTGTTAGCTTAGCCATAGTAGAGGTGAGTGGGTATGCGAGAGCATATTTAGCTTTTCTTAGGTGAACAATTTTATGCTGTGTTGCTTCTAAGCTTGCAGTCTGTCTGTCATAAAACATAAAGAGTGCCAACAATTTATTGTGAAAAAAACAATGTTACGTCTTCCTTAAAAGAAATAACAGCAAAGCATGACATCCAACATCACTCCGCTTTTCATGAATGGAGTATTTCAGTGAAAGAAAGACCGCTTTTCATAAATACAACCCAAGACCCAAGAACTGTCCTCAATTTCACTTATGCACAAGACCTCTTTCATTGATCAATAAATGTGCACTGCCTTTGGAAGAGGTTTATGATTACATATCAATGGGGGGAGGGGGGAGAAACAGAGGTGATTTTGCTACATGTGGGTGTTCCGATTAGGGATCTGCATGGATATTAATCACCTTCAAAATGTGTATGATTTTGTTAATATTCAGACTTTTGAATCTAATGTTGGTACACTCGGAGGCTGACATTCAAATGTGGATCAAATGTTTCTATACATTCGTAGGAAGCTTCGTCCCATTTGCGAACCTGGGGAGGTGGAAAGCAGCTGCCCGGTCACATCTGCAGCAGATCCAGAGTTGATCCAGAGCAGATTCAAAGTGGATGCAGAGCACATCTGATGCATTCAGAGCAGGTTCATAGGGGACTTGTAGGGGATTTGTATGTGAGACCAGCAGCAGGGATACAAATTCAAATATCAATTGAAGAACATTTGTATCAAGTTTAAACCCTACACATTTGAAGGGGTCTACTTGAAGGAATGTGAATATCCTCGCATTCGATTTGATTCAAATCAAACACACACACATACAAGCATTTCTGCTCGTTCCTAGTTTCCATCCTACCTGCAATCCACAAAAAGGCCTGAAACGGTGCCTTGTACTTGTTGTGGGATAGAAATCTTTTTCTTTTCTTTTCTTTTTGTTTTTGCCTCAGGCATGTTTGGTACAGAGTGTTAGTGACAGATAATTCATAAAGCTGTGGTTAATTGCATAAACAAAATTTGAAGCTTTGATTATCTGCATGAACAAGCACTCCTTTTCTCAAAAACTTTCCAAGCACACACGAGAAAGGCAAGGAGAGGTTGCTGGCAGCTGGGGCGAGCACCCAGAAGGAGGAAGGCTGGCAAGATAAGATACCAGCACAAGAGGAAACCTCTTAATCTGTCGCTGGCTGCACAACTTCAATCAGATATCCCTTTCCATTGCATAGTCATGTAGGTGGCTGGTACCTGCATACAGTATAGGATGGGAAGTGACTGGTGTGTGAGGTCAGTAAAGTGTATAGAGAATTGCAGAGGGGGAAAGAAAAAGACAGAAATATAACCAAGAATTACAATAGACCCTAAGATAAACCCCTAAAAGGCTAATGTTACTGAAAATCTACATTAATCTTGTAAAAATCTCACCTCTTGGAGGAGAGTTAGCACAAGTATAATGAGTCTCTCCCCTTTACAATTATAGGAAGCCATGTATATCATACATGTCTGCATTATAGTCAATTAGAAGATCTATGCAAGTCCACATTCTTGAGAAGAACAGCATATAAAAATATAAAAACAGTTAATTGTGTGTACCAGCTTTGAGAAACTATCTCCTGGAAATTGCTATTGTGTTTTTGGACAAAGTATACCAGGCATGAACCCAGTTTGGTCTTGGACTCAATAGGAGTGGGGTATGTGTGAATTACCAGTGCAAAATGTCAGCAAAAAACAAAGCCGCATTAAGGAAAAAGCAGATAGGTAATTAAAATGGTACCAAGGACATTTAGCACACTGTCTTAATCCACCCCCACAAATTCTGCCTCACAGCTAGGGGTGTGCACAAATGCAATTTTTGACATTCAGTTTGATTTGAATAGAATATTCAAATGTCTGAATTTGTACGAATAGAGAAAAGAATTAATGTATTAAAATTTGAACTGATTTGAATACATTCGTATCTCTTTGCATGAATATTCGATTCACATTTGACAACATTTGTGTGCATCTGTATGCATTCCATTTTTATCCTGGTTGCATAAGGGATAAATACGGGATGCATACGGAGATGTCCAGATTTATTTATTTATTTATTATTTACATTTATATCCCGCCCCATACCCGAAGGTCTCTGGGCGGGTTACAACCTTCAACAACAGATTAAAACAGAATATACATTTAAAAACTTTAAAAATTTAACAACTTTTAAACAATACACATTATGTTTAAAATGATAGTGTGTGGCCTGGGTGGGAAATATAATCAACTCAGCCAAAGGCCAGGGCAAAGAGGTGCGTCTTCACCGCCCTCCTGAATATATATAAGGAAGGGGCAAGACGCACCTCAAGGGGGAGGCTATTCCATAGTCTAGGGGCCATCACAGAGAAGGCTCTCTCCCGGGTGCCCACCAACCTCACTACTGAAGGTGGTGGGACAACCAGATGTGGGAAAGATGGGTTCGTGCACATATAACTGTTGTTGACATTCGTATGTGCAGAGCCAAATCAAAAGTTTGAACCAATAGATTCGAATTTGGTAAATTTTAATTGAATCTTGTTAAATTCTAATTTAAAGGATTTGGATCAAAATGGATTTTGAGGTAATTGATTCCATTTGAATAGAATGTCAAAAGTGCACATCTCTACTGTGTGCCACAGAGATCTTCCAGAGGACCAGTGGGCACCTGTACCTCTAACGGCTAGCCGGACGCACTTCACATGGGTTTTAAAAGAATTGCATTGGCTGCCAGTTCGCTACAGAGCCAAATTCAAGGTGCTAACTCTGACTTCTAAGGCCCTAAATGACTTGGGCCCAAATATCTAAAGGAACGCCTTTGCCCGTGCCTTGCGATCTGGAAGGGAGGCCCTCCTGGTTGTCCCACCACCTTCAGTAGTGAGGCTGGTGGGCACCCAGGAGAGGGCCTTTTCGGTGATGGCCCCCAGGCTATGGAATAGTCTCCCCCTTGAGGTGCACCATGCTCCTTCCTTATATATATTTAGGAAGGCAATAAAGACACACCTCTTTGCTCTGGCCTTTGGCTGAGTGACTACACTCTAACCCCACCCCCACCCCCCCAGCTACACTCACTATTAATGCAGTGCACTGTTTTAAATTTGTTAAATTTCTTAACATGTTTTAAATCTGTATCTTGTTTTTAATGTGTATTTTGTTTTAATCTGTTGTTACCCACCCAAAGACCTTCGGGTATGGGGCAGGATAGAAATGTAAACAAATAATAAATAAATAAATGGGGCAGCAACATTCACCGCTTCCCAAATTCCAAAAGGATCCATTCCTATTAATGTAGCAATGCAAGTGGAGCGGAGCGGACTCCAGCGATGCCTCCACTTCCTCTGAACATTCCTCCATCCATGTCTGTTCCACCCTCATCCGGATCATAGAGGAAGTGGCCACTCACTGTACGATTTTAGCATAGATACCTTTTCAGCATGGAGATACAGTCAGTGTTACACTAGTATAAAAATGCACAAGCTATTTTTGCTGATCCCTCTATCAGCAACGGGGAAGAAGAGCAGAGTTTAAAGATGATAGAAAGTGAAGATTAAAGTTTGCGTTTTAGCACTTAATGCTGCTCGCAGAAAATGAACAATGAATGTGATAAAATATAATAAAAGATACTTATAGAATATTAAGAACACAGCAAAAAAGCAACAGTGTGTGTTCAATCAAAACTGCACATGGAAGCATTATGTGGTCTGGGATTTCTGCTGGGATGTTTTTTGTTTCTGTCAATGGACTCCTAAGAATAGAAAACATTTTAAGTTGATGTAAATCAGTTCTTGCTTTGTTGTAAAAGAAGCAGAAGTGAACAACAACAGTTGCATATAAAGCGCCAGAACGAGTTGCGTGTTTACATCTGCTTAACAGATTTTAGGACCAGATTAGTGCATTGTTCAACTAGATGCCTTCCTTCTTTTCCCTTTTCAAAAGAGCTCCTTCTTCTTCCTTCTCTTCCTCAACCTCCTCCATCAAGCAACGAAGGATAAAAGTCCCTTAATTAAAGGGGCTTTGATTTTGCATAACTTAGCAGAAAAGAAAGAATTCTGATGGCGCATAAGCCTCCAGAAGAAATTAACAGGCTGTCTAACCTAATAGGAGAATAAGGGATTGTTGTAGCACAGCTGTTGTCTACGGGGGGAACATTCATTGGCATGTTTTACAAGATCAAGAAATAAATGCAGAGTCTCTGGGAAGTAAGCGTTCCTTTCAGAATTCATCTTACTGACTCCCAGGCTCCCACCTACAAAATAATTATTTAAAAAAATTTAAAGAGAGAGAGTGTGTTTTTGACACATATCCTCTGGCTATATCCATGCTTCCCATGATCCTTTGTTCCAGGGAAAAGGCCTAACCTTGGATGACAACTGGTGGAGAGACAGTGGCTGCATCCAGATGTTCCTCAGATATGCTGCTATGTTTGGATATTCCAGATTTCTTTATTATTTTTCTTTCTTATTTATTTATAATTCATTCATTCATTACATTTCTATCCCGCACCATACCCAAAGGTCTCTGGGCGGGCAACAACCATTAAAACAACAGATTAAAAACAGAATATACATTAAAAGC
>MTQE01000390.1:12036050-12048848 GCA_014337955.1 Aspidoscelis marmoratus
ATACATTAAAAGCCCTTTAAAAATTCAACAAATCTAAAACAATACACTCCGTGTTTGTAGTTAATGTGGCATAAAAATTCTAAGAAACTGTGAATGATCACTTAAAATTTATTTATTTATTATTTATGTATTTCCATTTCTATCCTTCCCCATACCCAAAGGTCTCTGGGTGGGTAACAATGGATCAAACAACATATTTAAAAACATATTAAGAACAAAATACAAATTAAAACATATTAGAAACACAATTAAAAATACAATACAAATTAAAAGAAGGTACTTGGTTAAAAATTCTGATATAAGCCGTGCGCTCCATAGTGTATTCATAAGAACGATAACTGGGGGGAGAATGTATCTCCTCAGCCAAAGGCCAAGGCAAAAAGGTATGTTTTTACAGCCTTCCTAAATGATAACAAGGAAGGGGCATGGCGCACCTCAAGGGGGAGACCATTCCACAGCCTGGGGGCCACCACTGAAAATGCTCTCTCCCGGGTGCCCACCAACCTCACTACTGAAGGTGGTGGGACAACCAGGAGGGCCTCTTCTTCGGATCTCAAGGCACAGGCAGGTCGGTATGAGAGAAGGCATTCCTTTAGATATTTGGGGCCCAAGTCATTTAGGGCCTTATAAGTCAGAGTTAACACCTTGAATTGGGCCCGGTAGCGAATTGGCAGCCAATGCAGTTCTTTAAGAACCAGCGTGATATGTGTCCAGCTAGCTGTTCCAGTCAGCACTCTGGCGGCTGTGTTTTGCACTAGCTGCAACTTCCGGACCGTCTTCAAGGGCAGACCCATGTAGAGTGCATTGCAATAGTCCAGTCTAGAGGTTACCAGAGCATGGATAACTGTGCCCAGGTCATCTCTATCCAGAAAAGGCTTAAGTTGATGTACCAGCCGTACATGAAAGTAGGCATAGAGGGAGACTCTGCTGTAGTGGAATAAGTAAGTGATGTCTGGACGCAGCCAGTGAAATGGTCTTGCTTCTCTTGATTAAACACTCCTTTCAGGGCCACACTGAGGACATAAATGAGCAAGATCTGCTTTCAGCCCATACTGAAATTTCAAACGGTCTCTGCAAATCTGCTGCACAGACTTTTGTCAAAAATCAGCCTGCTCTTTCCTTGTATCCTTCTGGAATGATTTTTCGGCTGGTATATTGGAGTCTTATATCATTACATTAGTTAGGTGTCTATTGAAGATCCATCTTTCCCGTCCAGTCCTTTGCCTCTGTGGACTGCTTATTCTGTCTCTGGTGATGAAAGGAAAGTCTATGAGTGCCTCCAGACAGGATGAAAGCTGTACAGTCCCTCCACAGCTGCTTCCTGTCTGAAAGATGAGAGATTTGGAAGCTGCAGAGGGACTATGCAGCTGCTTCCTGACAGATGGGATGCTCAAGTATCTGCAGTATCCCCAGAAACTGCAAAGTAAAAAGCTGCTGATTAATAGTAGCTTTTTACATTGGGGATGGAATGCTGCGCTGCTACTGTGGTCTGAAATGCCTGTGCAGTCCCTGTGCAGCTTTTAATCATGTCTGGAAGCACGTCGAAGCTGCAAAGAACAATATTGCATAAGAACCCAGAATGCAAGATCGATGAACCAAAGCAACCTTTGTGTGATCAGATGGGAGACGGCAAGATTAAATATCAACATATTAAAAGTCAATGAACTAAAATGGACAGAAATGGATTAACATTATATCTACTACTGTGAGCAACAATCCCTTAGAAGGAACGGAATATCACTAAGTCAATAAAAGGGTGAGAAAGGCAGGGCCAGAGTATAGTTTCAAAAAATGACTGAATGTTCTCTGTTGGAATCCAAGACAAGCTGTTTGATATCACAGTAATTCAAATCAATACCATACCACTAGGGGTGTGCATGAATGCAAATTTTGAATTTGATTCATAATGAATCGGATATTCAAAAATCCAAATGTATCTGAATAATGAAAAAAAATAATGTTCAGACATTCAATTTGATATGAATACATTCGTATGTATTCATACAAATAATTCTGACATCCATATCTGTAAGGGGAAAAAAGCATCTTGTATGTACCCCTATGTATCCTGTATGCTTTCGTATACATCCTGTGGACATCCCATTTTCATCCTGTACAGATGCCTATGAATGCCTATGGGATGCGTGCAGGTATGTATGAGATGCATATGTACCCATACAGATACCAATATCCAAATTATTTCATAAGAATAACTTGAGATATTCGTATTTCTTCAAATTCGGAAATCCAAACGTCGTATTCGAATGCCTGTCACATCCCTACCTTCCACTGATGCCAAAGAGTCTGAACTTGGCCAGTTTCGTGAAGGCCAACAATACTTTCTAGAGCTAACACCAACAAAAGATTTGCAACCTGAACCCTTGGCTCTGGGAAACCTCAGGGGGAGGCACCTTACGGCTACCTCGACTGTGGCTGCAGTCCTGAGAACCACAGCGATACTTGGTACCAATGGTTACTGGTACGATTCACTGGGTGTTGTGAAAGTAAATCCCTTATTAGCCACCGGCATGCTATAAGAGATCACCATGTGCTCTTATGGTGATTTAAAGAAAGAGAGCACAGGAGAAAGAAGTTAGGTGGGAGACAAGATGAGCTGGAAAAGAGAGAGATTTATTTCTGTGCAGAGCTTTAAATAACCCGCCACAGAGGGGCGGGGAAGGAAGTGACCTCAGGAGAAAATCCAGGGAGGCGATAGGTGGAGCTGTGTCAGCTGAGCAGGTCAGAAGTCCTTCTGATGTCATATCCCGTGGCCGGAGGCGGGGAGGATCCTCAAACAGGAGGAGAAGATGGATGCCATGTGGCCGGGGAGCCATTATGCCCCAAGGCTAAGAGTCCAACACCCTGCTGGTGCCGGGTGTGTACTGCAAGCTATGGGAGACAGGGAGATTCCTTTTACCCTGAGGCTTGAGAAGCTGGTGGAAAAACCTGGGCAAACTTGCAATTGCTACATCACTTTCATCATAGAGGATTGGAATTCTAAAGCAAAAAATTGAGAGATGACCAGAATCACAAACAAATTTTGCCTTGAAGTACAAAATGAGAACAGTTTTGTCAGGATTTTTTTTTAAAAAAAGTGTTTGCAGCAAGTTAGCCCCAAAGATGACTTTATGCATGAACATCACCAGATGGTCAATATTAAAAACAAAACAAAACAAAACAAAACATTGATTATATGCTTTGCACCCAAAGGTGGAGAAAGCCTATAAAGTCAGGAGAGAGAGAAAAGACCTGACACTGACTGTGGCACAGGTCATGAGTTTCTTATTGGAAAATTCAGACATAAGTTGAAGAAGGTAGGGGAAACAATTAGAAGTGATAATTAGATTGAATGGATTACATACGGCAGACAGGGTAGTTAAAGAACTATGGAAAGGAATTTGTAATATCCTACAGGAGAGCAGCAACAACAAAAAAATCCCAAGAAAAAGAACAACAAGAACGCAAAATTACTATCTGATGCAGTGCAAATAGCTGAGGAAAGAAAGAAAGCAAAAGGCAAGGGACAAATGGGTATATATACATACCCAAGTAAATGCAGATTGACAGAGATTAACCAGGAGAAATAATAAAAACTTCTTAAATGAGCGATACAAAGAAATAAGAGTAAAACAACAGAATGAAAATACCTAGAGAGAATATTCAAGAAAAAAACAATTGGGTGATATTAATTATTTTCAGTATTGTAGGTTTTAAATTCTTTTGAGAAAACAGGTTTTTTTTAAAAAAAATACTAAAAAGTCATATTTCCACATTTCTATAGCAGATTTCATTATCTGGAGGTATCAGAAACATTTTATTTTTCATCCTTTGTTTCCAGGGAAATTCCAGACAATGTCCTAAATTCAGAGGATGAACAGAGATCACAGCTTTCCAAACAGTCTAGAGCAGAAATTTATCCCAATATGCAAAGGAGGGTTAAATAAGAGAACTGTGTGTGTTTGTTTCTGGCAGGCAAAGTGCTGGCACACTTTCGGTGTTTGCACTTGTGGATACCTAAAGCACTTGCTCAACTAAGCGCCAGCTAAATGCAAATTGCTGCCACATTATGGAAGTGACCATGGAGCCCTGGTAACGCTACCAGTGCACCTGCACAGTGCCATTGCTGGGACAATCAGATGACACAGCACATAGGCTTACCTGCTCTGCTGGTCACATGCTCCCCCTGCACCTCTTCCACCCAGAAGAGGTGCAGGTGCAGCATGCAAGGCTAAATTATACACAGGGGATGCTCCAGCACCTACAGAGCTATTTCTAGTGAAAAAATGGCTCCATGTGATGTGGATGTACCATGCAGAAGTGTCCTATAACATAGGTGTGGAAAAGCCCTCTATGGCTAGTTTCCCTCTGGGCAATTAAATCTGGATTTAAACCAGTTTTTTGTTTATCAGCAGCAATGTTTGTTTATATTCCCACTCTTAGCTTATAATGTGGACTTTCAGGGGAGAAACCCCCTCCCCTCTCTCCTCCATCATACCCTGGCTTCATTGGGGTGGGCAATTGAAACCCCACCCCCTATCTAAATCTGTCCCTGATTCAGATGATGGGAGTCCTTTGGCAGTAGTTATTTGAGGCTGCTTGATCAGTGATCTCTGTAAAATGCTATAGGTTTAAAACAAAACACAGGGACTGTTCACTTCTCCCCTGTAGTAGGGAGACGGAAGGAGGGAGGGAGGGAAACAGAGGCTTTTACACAGGCGTTGACAATTTCACTGGATCGTAACAGCAGCTCAGTGCAAAATGGTGGGACTCCAGGCGAAATATGTGAATGGAAGGAAGAAGGGAGTAACAAGATCTGACACACTTTCACAACTGTGATCCCTTGTTACAAATGTTACAATAGGCTCTGTCTCCCCTCACTTTTAGGCAGCTTGATGGAGGAGAGCAAAGCAAAGGAAATCACAGATTATTATTGGATCAGAGGAAACTGAAGAGAACACCCCTAAAGCATAGTTCCCTCCCCCCAAAAAACACTTGCTTTCCCATTGCTAAATAGTGAGGATTATTTCTAAATCCAGCAGCAAGACTTTTTTTTTAAATTTATTCAAATATAGATAATTTGCATTTTGGGACCTTTAATCCTCAGAAATGGTGGATTCTTTTGAATTTTTGGGAATGATGAGCTCTTTCAAAACAATTTCACTTTTTAACTATTGATTGGGAATACAGCCTATGGGTACATTCCCACTTGACTTTTTTAGTCCTGGTTGGACTATTTTAGTCCCTGATGGACTATTTTAATCTGGATACAGGGTCGAGTGAACATTCTGGGCAGTTCCCATTTGCCTGATGATTAACTGGGCTGAACCCAAATATTGCTGTTCCCATTCACTGCCCAAATCCCCAGTACAGGAACTTTTAATTCACACACCCCCAACACAAATCCTGCAAACCTGCCCTGGTCCCTCCCTTTCATTTCAGAGGTTCCTGGTAAGACAGCAAATGTGCACCGAAGCAGGAGAGCAGAAGAACAGAGCACAAGTGATTTCTCCATTTCAGCTTACATGGAGGGGCAGGGGAGAGAGGATAGCCAAGAAGCTCGGCTTTTTCACTGCTCTCCAACTTGATACAAATGTATCCCTTGTTTGTAGCTACTTAAATGTATCTCTCATAGGGGAAATCAAGCCTTTGCCTTTCTTGATCGGGGATCTAGCATTGCGGGCAAGGCAAGGGAAGGGGGGAGAACTTCCCAGCTGTGAAATCCCACCCACATCTGGGGCAGGAATTGGCCAGAAGGAGATGTCTACCCCAAATAGTCCAGGAGCGTTCCCATTTTTTTTGGGGGGGGGGAGGAAAAGCAGACTTGGCTCCAAAAGGGGGAAAAAGTTCAGTTTTCTTCAGGACCTTTTTTCTCTGGATTTTCACAAGATAGTCCTGATAAAATCTGGGAATAAAAAAAAATTAATGGGAATGCTGGATACCGAATTTAGATTCAATTTGGATTTAAACGTCTATGGGAATGCACCCTATGTGTGTGAACTAGGGATGAGCATGAATATTTTTTGGGCATTCGATTAAAAATTAATTGAATGTTCAAAAATCCATATTTGTACAAATAAATTGTATTCAAATGTAAAATTCTATTTGATACGAATCTATTTGTGTATATCTGTATGAACATTTGATATATATCTGACACAAACAGATGTGTATCTGTTACGAACAGATACGCATCTGATACAAGTAGATACATATCCGATATGTTTCCCCAGCTTAATGAATGTCCAAACTATTTGTATCAATGCCCAGAAACAACTGTATTCATTTGAATGTTACAAGTATTGTAACATTTGGTTTGAGTTTGAATGTCTGAATTTTGAATGCTATGAATATTCATGTCCATCCCTAGTGTGAATGCATATACAAGAGATTTTGGCAAGCAGTCATTGCTGGCTTTGAAGATATAGAATGAGAAATTTAAAAGAAGGGTGATGTAACAGCTTGCTGAAATACACCATAACCAAAAGCCCACAACTAAGGCACTGGCAGTTTAGTTCCAATCAATATATAATTGATTGCCAGGCCACAAAGCTTCAGCAACAACAGAAGCCACGGAAGATTGTCACAACAGATTTCTCCTTTGATACAACACTTGAAAAAGTAGAGTAATACCACCCTTAGTTCCTTAGTCACTAACTTCCTTCCTGCTCATCAGATTCACCTTTCAAAATGTTTCTTATTCTGCTTTTTCTATCTAAGTTTACTTTCCTCTGTTCCTAGATTTTTTTCTAAATCTGCAGCCTCTCTTCACCTTAGCACAATTGACTTTGCCTTTATTTCCTCTTCCAGATGGGATTTTTTCCCACTGGTTTGGGGCTGCTTTACTCTTCTGCATGGCTTAATTCATGTCAAATAGATAACTTCCCCTAACTTCAAAAAAAAAATAGATCTCAAGTTTTCTTTTTGGAGGAGCTGAACTACTTATCTACAAGTCCATCCTAGCTAGGACAATCAACACTGAAGGCTTTCTTGCTACACAATAGTGCAATAAAGATTACCCACAGGGTAGGATTTTCAAATGCATAAATTTAATTATTGGTTCTTTCTTTCCTTTTCTTAAGAAGCACACAGAAAGGTTAGACAAATGTATACAATATCAAAAGGTTTTCTATTCTCTAAGAAAACTGATAGTAGCATGGCTTCTCTTTATATAGTCATAAAATGTTAAGAAAGTCAATTCAGCTTCAAGAATAGCACTGGATGATCTTAAGAAACACTACAAACAATAGTAAATTGTCAAGAATTGCAGCCTATGAAAAAGCAGCAGAATCGAGAATCTGGAAATCTTGGAATAACTGCTCCTTCATAAGTATTCCATTGCAGACAGCAGCTAACATCTCTAGGCAGCCAACAACTATGCAGCACCAAAGCAAATACTGAGTTACAAACTGCAGTCTTCCTTCCAGTTTTGCAAGACAATCTTCTTGAAATAGTTTCTCCAATTGACTTAGGCAGCCAGTGCAATTCAAATATTCCTCTCTGCAGCTGCTTCCAGGGGCAGGATCCAGCCCAGCAGAAAGATTGGATGGAGGCGCTTTCAAACAATCAGTGTAATTATAAACCCCACAGCAGTTCAGCTGCCTATGCATTTCATGCACAGCATCAGTGATATGGTGATTTGGAACAGAGCTATGGTGCTCTGGAAAAACACGATCCATGCTGCTCTTCAGTGGATACTCAACTTTGGCAGAGTAGATCTGTATCATGATGGCTGAAGAGACTTCCAAGCAGAAAAGTAGCAGCAATAAGTACATCAGAGTCCCCTGGTGGGGTCGGGAATTCCTGATTGGAGCACACATGGCCACAGCACCAGTGGGGAACAGGAGGAGGCCAGCCATGACAGCCAAACAGCCAGGCACAAGGAAAAATCCATTTGGAATGAAGAGTCCATAGTTCTTGTAGGTGAGGATCACAAATCCACCACCAATCAATAAGGCTAGAGCAGCTCCCCAGAGAAGCAAACCAAGAACATTTAGCAGAGTTTTGGCAAAGGCTCGACTCCAGGTTTCAGTACTGCACAACAAGGAAGGACTGAAGTTGGAGCTAAGGCATACCTGCTTCATCACTCTTTCAAATCCTATGCAGAGACCTCCTTGAATCTCAATCCTGCATGTAAGAGGTGATAAACACCTTTATCCCAGTACCTTGCTTAATAAGAGAGGAAGAAACTTGAGTATTCATAGCTTCTCAAACAAGGCCTTCATCCTGCAAAGGCAGGAGGTCTGAATATACTCCACACACCAAAGGAAGGAGGGATGTGCATGAAACTTCTAAACATTCAAAATTCACTGAAATTCCATCGAATGTGGACATTCAAATTCAAATAGAATGTCTTCACATTCAAACTTAAACATTCAAACAAATTTCAAATGTTCCAAAACATACATTTGAATGATTCAAAACATTCAAATGTACAGATACATATGTAGTACATACACATCTGTACAACTATCATACGTATTTGTGCACATCATAGGCGTATGGGATACAACGGGATCCGTACAAAATGTGTTCAGATACGTATAACACATACGAATGTTGTAGACATTTGCATCTTCAAAATCAAATCTACCATTTGAACAAATAGATTAGAATGTATTGGATTTGAATAATATTTTGTTGCATTTAGATTCTAAACGTTCAAATCGAATCAAATGTTTTGACATTCAGTTCAACTCAAATTCGAATGCAAAACCCCCACATCTGTGCACATTCCTAAAAGGAAACAGGATTTCACCTTACATCTGTGGTCAGTGTATTAGTCATCATGGGAGGTTGTCCCATTTTTATATAATAGTTTCTGAAATATTGCAGATCATGTGTTTTCATCCAAACCTTCTGCTCACTCACTTTAGTGCTGTTGTTTAGAGTTTTTGTAATATGATGTATGTGTTGGTCTTATTAAGCTGCTAGACTTATCATGAGTAGTTTCCAAAAATGGCAGAATTAGTGATTTACCCAGGTATCTTGTTAGGTGTTCTATAAACCTCCAGATTTCAGACATTTTCACCCTTATCTCTTTTTATAATGGAAACTGGGATACCAATTGGAAAGAGCAGCACTTCTGAGTATGTGTAGATCCCAGAAAGTGCACTAGATATGCAAGCAAGTGGTGACAAAATTAAAACACCTGGTGCTGCTTATGGAACTTTTGTGAACACTGCATATAGGAAAAGGGCATATGGAGAACACACCATAATGGTGTGCTTGCATTTAGATGCTTTGTGGGTGGGATCTTCTGAGTTGGCTTAGAGATGGTTGGCAGGTGGGATTGTTCTCATGTCATTCTGCCCCTTCCCTTCTCATGAACCTTCTAAACTACAAAAGGTGGGTAAGATATTGGAATGAGAACCATATACAGTACTACTGTCTGTGCACAAATGGTGTTTTTTTGCATTTAAATCTGAGTCAAATCAATTGTCAAAACATTCAATTCGATTTGAACGTTTAGAATCCGAATGCAACAAAATCTGATAGATACAAATGTCAACAACATTTGTTTTTGAAGATACAAATGTTGACAACATTCATATGCGTTATACAAGTCTGTACACATTTTGTATGCATCCTGTTTTTGTCCCATATTATAAGTACCAATGCATACAGATACATATGAGTTTTGTATCTGTATCTGTATTTGTATATGTATCTGCACTTTCAAATGTTTTGAATGAGATCATAATCTTGCAGGTCTATAGTACCAACTGGCCTGAAAAGAAAAATCTGGGCCCTTTCTGCACTGGGACTTATTCCTGATTATATTGCAGAATGGGGATTTGTCGTCCACATCCTGGTGCAGATTTTGGCAGGGCTCTCCCATGATCTGCCATAGTCTGCAGTAGCATGTGGATGGCAAGGTCCTATTCTGGGATATAATCCAAAATATGGGCCAGTGCAGAAAGGGCCCTGTTTGGCTTGGTTATAGCCATCATGTGCTGTGTTTTCACAAGGATGAATTTAATCATTCTCATTCCCTGATGCATCTGCCCATCTAGTGGCTGGTACCAGTCCAGCAACAGCAATTGTATCCCTCATGTGTTGAGTATGAACAATAATTGGTAGGCTTGTGATCTAATTCTGCTGCAGCTCCACTGCTCAGAGTTTGTGTTTGACTTCTTTTTCTTCACTACAGTAAGCCAAAATTTATCAAAAGGCAGTTTTGATTCCTATTTCCTTCACTTCTTATACTATGGGATAATAGTACAGAAGGCAACAAGCTGTGAAATCTCTTTTAATAGGCTTGCATTATGAGGGAATTGTAGCAGGTCTTGCCTCAAATACAAAATACACCTGCTGAAATTCTTCTAAACATCAGTTAAAGACGCAGAAGCGCTTGTTCCTTCTTCCATTTGGCTACTTTAGCATTAGCTTTGGAATCAGTAAGGAAGAAGTTGACCTGCGGTACCCACTATGGCTAGCAGAGTGGAGGAATAAGTAGCTGAAATTAAAAGGTGCTAATGTTAGGCAAGACTCTACGAGGCTGAAGTTCTGTTCAGAGCCACATAAAAATCAGCCAGAGTAGACTACATCTACATAAACCAGCCACAAGCATGATGCGTGCCATGCACAAAGAAGGGAGAGTTGACTGAAGCTTTAAGTTTTACTGCTCACTCTGCTGTTAAAGGGCCAGCTGCTCCTTCCACTTTCAAAAAGAATACAAATTAACAGATCGCTCATCAGAAAAAAAACCCCACACTTTATGGTACTACTGAGCTAAGGCCCCTATTCATAGATCCTACCTCCCCCCCAAAAAAACCATCAGCTTGCCTCAATTTGTTTGTCCAAACAATTTGCATCTAGTAGGACGATAAATGTAGGCTTGGTATGTCTAGGTGCAGGGGATGAGTAAGTGTCTCTTCAGTGCTTGAGACATCTTCTTGTATCTTGCTCTATCTGTCTATACCATACTGCATGACACTGTTTTGTTTGTTTATTTTATGTGATACGAGATGGATGATTTTAGGTTTCATAAATAACAAAAATCCACTGTGCATTAGGGGTGGGTATGGATTTTTTTTTTTGGCATTAGAATTTGAATTGAATCGAATGTCAAAACATTTTATTCAATTCAAATGTTTAAAATCCAAATGCAGCAAAAAACTATTCAAATCCGTTACATTCGAATCTATTCATTCGAATGTTGGATACGAATTTGAAGATACGAATGCCAACAACATTCGTATGTGTTATACATATCTGTATGCATTTCGTATGCATCCTGTTTTTGTCCTGTACTATAAGTGCAAATGCGTACAGATACATATGAGATTCGTATGAACATTCGAATGAAAGTTTCGGAACATTCAAAATTAGTCCAAATGTTTAAATTTGAATGTGAAGACATTTTGTATGCATCCTGTTTTATCCTGTATGCATTCCATTTTCATTCTGTATTATAAGTGCAAATGAATACAGATACATATCTATCTGTACAAATATTATATGTAATATATATGTATCTGTACATTCGAATGATTCAAATGTTTTGGAACATTCAAAATCTGTTTGAATGTCTAAATGTGAATGTGAAATCATTGATTCAAATCCAAATGTCCACATTTGAATGAATTCGATTGGATTTTGAATGTTTAGAATATTCATGCACATCCCTACTGTGCATATCCAAAGATTGCCCTTCCTTCTTCCTTCTTTCTTCTTTTTCTTCTTCTTCAGATAACATAATAAATTTGGAAGTCTGTGACTTGTTATGATCTCTTTCATCTTGATCATTTATAGCAACTACATGGCAATTATTTAATTTCCTAATAATGTTAGGACTTATTCTTTTGACGTTTTACACAGAGATAATTCCAGTGGCTTAAGTGTTTCGTTCTCTTCTGTTTTTTGGCACAAAACACATGAGAGAGTTTTATGGAATCTTCTGGGTGGTTCAAACTTACAGATTGCCTGGTTGGACCTGGAACTTAAACGTTCCCCCTGGGACCTGCTGTCTGCATGGTGGCCCAGGCTACAGCAGGGCCCAGGCAAGACCTTTCATAATCTTCATTAACATGTGGACAAAAGACCCCTCTCCTGAGGTATATCCCAGAATAAGGCCAAATTCAGAAAGGTCCCTGCTTTCCATAGTTGCCTCCACACCTAAGACTATGATAGCTTTGAAAAACTGAAAATAATCTTATTGCACCTGCATATCTGGAATGATTTTGAAGGGTCCCTGTGACCATAGGAGGTCATCAAATAGTTCCAAAAATGAAAAATGAGCATTACTGCTTCTAGGGATGCTAGGAGTTTAATTTGGAATGGAATTTACACTGATTATGCTTTCTAGTCTGGAACAATAAGATTCAGCCTGCAGAACAGTTTCAGTGTAGTAGTCCAACTCTGAAAGATGGTTGTTGTGGTATCCGCACCAAGGCTAAGCAGCAGAGAAGCAGCTTGGTGGGCTTTTGGACCCCCATGGTTGACAGGAGGGGCAGAGCACCAGCAAAAGCTATGCCAGCCTGCTGAAAATGAACCAATTGCAGCTGCCGATGCACAGACTATTTAAGTGGGCAAATGACGCAGCTCACAGTCTCTCTCATTTCTTATAAATGGGCTGCTTCAAGAAACTTGGTTTCTCCGAAGGCCTTGGTTATAGTTTCAGGAGTCCAAATTTTGTAGGGAAAGGGCCCTCGATTCTAGGAAATACAAATTAAATTTCATGTCAGAGTTCTTAGTTGGAAAGGCAAATGCATGTTGTGTTCCCTGGTTGTTTAAAGGAAATAATTTTGTCCTTGAACACATTCTGGCAAGAAACAAAAAAAGACAGATCCCCCCCCC
>MTQE01000390.1:12048940-12067635 GCA_014337955.1 Aspidoscelis marmoratus
CCCCCCCCCAATTAAACTACAAACTGACTTGTATTGGTGGATTTTCCTCCCCTCTCCATGTTTTTCTGGCTGTGTTCATGCAGCAAAAATGCTGTTCTGCAGTAGCTTAAAGATGGATTTGGGTATTAAGAACATAAGACTAGCCATGCTGGATCAGGCCACAGCCCATCTAAGTCCAGCATCCTGATTCACACAGTAGCCCACCAATTGCTTATGGGCATCTCAAGCAGAAGATGAAGGCAAAAAATTTGCCTGTTCTTGGGTGTTTTTCCACTGTCACTAAAAGTACCCACTAAGTACCCATTAATGGGTACAAAAATGCCATTACATACCCATTTATGGGTACTTAATGGGTACTTTTAGTGACAGTGGAAAAACACCCATTGAATCCCTGCATCTGGATGTAACCTAAAGGCCCTGCTATTTGAATAAGGCTACCAACTGACTGGAATAAATCAGCCTACCCTGCTCTTACACCTTTGGTGTGATCTGCATAGAAGAAAAGAATCCCCTGATTTGGTAAAATGTTGACCGTTTTGTACTGTTTTAGTAAATATAATTAAATGTTCTTTGTTTTCCCCATTTTCTTCCTGCAGTTTTTTCCTTTAGATGCCCATGAAACATTATTGGGGGAAAAATAGCACTGAGTTTATTGGCAAGTCGAGTGTTTATTTTTATTGTAGACTCTACGGGAAAAGACTACAGTGCTGCTTCTTTCTTTTCTGCTTCCCCCCATGCCCTATACTCATAAACTTAATGAGATATTAACATTTGAATTGCAGTGCTCTTTACAGCTAGCTTATTCTGCAGGCTTTGGAAAGCATTTCATGGTGGAAGAGGCCTCTAGAGGAACATTTGAGCACCTCAAGGCTATTCCCGAATGGGCACTTTCTGCTTTCTCTCTCTTTGAATAGGCATGAGGGATTGCCTGTATTTATGGGGGCCTGGAGGCTCCTGTCTGTCTAAATATTTCCCAGTTCATAATTTGCCGTTCAGCGGAAGTCATGCCTTTGAACCATGCAAAAATGATGAGTGTTTCTCTCCAGGCAGTGACCAAGTACACCTGCCGACTCTGTGGCACGGAGCCCCTTGCAACTTTGCTCTGAGGTTAAAAAGATGCTGCTTTTAAAAATTCCATGCAAATCAAGTGATAGAAGTTTTCTGCTTCCAATAATGAGGAGGAAGTCATCATCCAAATCTGTATGTAGAGGACAGGAAGGAGCATGGCTTGCCTGTGACAAGTTGGGAAGTTGTATAATTAACATTCATGTTGGTTTGAAAGCTAGAAGCTTCATCTAACATCATCTCTCATTGTCTTTTGTTGGTTGCTTCTGTGCCAATCCCTTCTAAAGTACACAGTGGTTGGGGGAAGTCAAAATGCTCCTTACATGTCTAAAAGTGGCAAGTGCTGCCAAGTGCCACCATAAATCAGGCCATTTGTTATGGGATTTGGTGAAGGATTTTAAGGGTAATCTTTGATCAGAAGGGATGGTAAATAATTTAGCACAGGCTCTACAAAATGAAGTATGAGGCAAAGTAGATACACTTGCATACATAATGCATAAATCTAAGACACCTAACTTATGAATAGAGGCAACTTCTCTTTATTCTTTGAGTGCCTCCAGACAACACCTTAAAACTGTTTTTACATTTACTTTGAAGGGAAGTCCTTCCTCAGGGAAAACAGTTGAAAAGATCCATCCCAACCTTCTCTGATACTCTGCTGCAGAGAAAGGAAACTTCTGTTCATGTGCTCATCCTCCCCTGATCTGATAGGGTCCCTTCCAGACTAGCAGATAAAAATCCGTAGTTATATCAAAATCTGCAACTTACCTGGCTAAGGATTCATGATGTGTTGTCCTCACCCAAAATGGAGGCCCACAGGTTCCTCCTCAGCAGCTGTGAGACTTCTGTGGCATTGTATAGGATCAGGCAGCCAATGGGCCTGCAGCTCAGCTCTCATAGGCTGCTTCTCACCATCCTGTCAGGATGGCGGGGAACTCCAAAATTATCTAATACTGTGGAGTGAGTGTTGATTGTTCCACAGCAGGTAAATCTGCAGTAGCAAGGGCATAATGAGCTGCCACTATGAAGTACTGGGCACCAGAATGCTCAGTATTCCGCAGTCTGGACACAGCCAGGATTGCTGCTTTTTGTCTGAAGTGAATTCTCATGAGTTCTCACACAGTTTTCCCAACACCCTTGAAATTGCAAAGGAATGGAATACTTCACCATGAATGTCAGTGCAAATGCTATTTCTTTATTCTGTAAGACTGGGTTATAACGTGCAGGTACCCTGGTGTACCGTGAAGCCAGTTTGGCAGGAGTTTTAATCCTGTCTGGACACAGCCTTAATATCTCTTTGAAACTTTTTACATACCTCAAAACACTAAGATTTCCATAAAATGCAGTAGGTTAACTCTGCTGCCTGTCTCTTTTAGGCAAGTTTTAGTTCAGGGTTGGCCCATGGGGGCCTCATCCACTAATATATTCAGTTTGGTCAGTTTCCATGCAGGCCCACATAGACGGTGGAGACTTAGCAGTAGAACTATCCCACTTTGTTGTTGGGTGTTGAATACGTGCGGGTACATATGAGTATGTTTTGGGATTCGGCCTGCATTACACCAGAATGCAGCTGTCATATCACACTTTGCTATCTAGCCATAACAATTGGTATTTCTGTGTGAGACAACAAGTATAGCCATGAGAAATCCCTGTGTTTACGTGTAGCTACCGGATTGATAAAATATGGGCACAAACACTAGCCTGCCTTTTTCCTATGTTGTCATGTTCCTCACACAGAGTATATCTGCTTCTATGCATCCATCATTATTATTGGGAGATATGTAGCAATAGAGTGTAGCAGCAGTATACTTATAGCCATGATGTATCTGTGTCTGCTCTTATATTAGCCAAGATATATGAAGCTGTATTCTTATATCAATATTAGAACAATTTCTCATTTTCATGCAATCTGTATTACAGGTGAGCCAGTTTGGTCTAGTGGTTAAGGAGCTGGACTCTTGTCTAGGAATACTGGGTTTAGTTCTAACTTCCCCCACAAAGCCAGCTGGGTGACCTTGGGCTAGTCACAGCTCTCTTCTGAGCTCTCACAGCCCCACCTACCTCACAGGGTGTTCTGTTGTGGGGAGAAGAATAGAAAAGCTTTGTCAGCCGCTTTGAGTCCCCTTAAGTGGGTGAGAAAAGCGGGGTACAAAAGCCAACTCTTCTTCTTCTTTATGTAGTTCTTATCTGCACTCAGTAAGAATAAAGCACCTTCTGTTTAGAATGCAGTCAGGCCTCTGCTTGTGGTTCCAGTGTTCTGATCATGTTACGCTGAGCAACCTGCCAAGTGCAACTCTGCTATCTTATCAATAAATCTCCTCAACATTGGGCACCATTGAGTCCTAGCCACCTCCAGGTTGACCACATGGGCACCTTGCAGATTTCATGGAGGTACAGGCTGTCTCCAGATGGGGACAGGACAACTGCAGAATCTTGTTTAGGCCCTGGAGTTGCCTCTTAGGCCGGGGCTCATGGCAAACCTAGACCCTTGCCATTCTTGTACTTACTTCAGGGAGCTTCTGAGGCTGGTGCAGTAGGAATTTTCCTCTGGTTTTCACCCTTGCACTTGTGCATTGGGTTTTAGAGGCTGTCTAGATATAGCCACATAAATGGTTTGCCATTGCCTGCTCCTGGGGAGAGGCTTCCAGTGTCACTCCTCTTAGCCATCTTGTCCTATGCACACACATGCACACACATTAGGGATATGCATGGATGTTCGTAACATTCGAAATCCGTCCAAATGTTGTCAAATTTGGGCATTTGAATTCGAACAGAACGTTGTTATATTTGAAGACTGGCTTTCAAATTTGAATCAAATGTTTTGATACATTTTTATGAAGCTTTATTTATTTATTTGTTTATTTGTTTATTTGTTTATTTGTTTATTTGTTTATTTATTTGTTTATTTATTTATTTATTTATTTATTTATTTATTTATTTATTTATTTACATTTATATCCCGTCCCATACCCGAAGGTCTCTGGGCGGGTTACAACAGATTAAAATAGAATATACATTAATATACATACGAGCATTCATATTGAGTACGAATCCTACCACATTCGAAGGGGATCTATTCAAATAAATGTGAATTTTCTTGCATTCAATTCAATACGAATCAAATACAAAAATAAAAATAAAAATTCATGAACATCCCTAACACGCATCTCTACCTTACTGGAAACACCTCCTAGTGAGAAAATGTTGTGTTTTATCAAAGCTCAGTTTGCTTCCTACGAACGTCTTCTGCTTTGATCCAACTCACATAGGGAACCATCAAATTCATTTCAAAATTTTATATTAAGAGCACACTGGGGAAACTTAATCCTCCCTTGGTGTTTCCTTTCCTCTTTTGAAAGTCAGCAAGTCACACTGAATAAGAAGCTCCCAAGTCATGCTCTATTCTCCTTTGTGAAATTATTTTGAGTCAAAGCCAAAAGCATTAGAAGATACACACAGACACACAAATCGCCTGACTATAAAAACAAGTAAATATCTTAATATTTAATATTCTAATCATTCTATATGGTTTTTTTTCCTTTTGTAATGAATTGGTGTTTTAATGCTATTGTGGCCAGGTGTCCTATTCACAGGCTAACCTATATACCTATTATCTTAGAGGTTGTCAATGTATTGTATTAAGATATATGTTCTTTGTTTCATGTGATTTCATGGTACCCTCTGAATGTCCACCTCCATGAGCCAGTAGGTGTGTGTGTGTGTGTGTTTGGGGTGGGGGTGGTGGGATAAAAATCCAAGGGGGAAAAAATTAAATTAGAACACTCTCACAATTTCTTTTCCTGTGACAGATCAGTCTAACATGATGAATGTTGTCCTGTTTTCTCTCCGGTTATTTCTGCATATAAAATGATGGAGTCTGAAATGCAAATGCAAATATAATCGCTAATACAGCTTAGATAGAATACTTTTGAATATATTGCTGAAAGCATAATTCTTCAAGTTAATAAAATAGCTGGCACTGCCCTCCCTTCTTTTCTTCCCCCTTTTCATTTTTTTTTTTTTGGTGCCAATTGAAGATTAATAATGAAGGATTTTGACAAGGGAGAAGTGGCCAGAAAGGTCCATCATCACGAAATAAGTTGGATTTGAAGCTATTTCAGCCTGAATATAGTTGCGTGATGGGGATTTGGACTGGCATCTGAACTGACTTCACGTTTATCTCATAAGACACAGACGACGCGTCCAAGAGCTAAAGGGGGAATCGCTCAGTGTCACGATGTAACCTAAATGCCACACTTGAGACTGACAGATGGACTCCTCAAGGACCAGGACCAGGTGTGGTAATAAAGCTAGTCCTTTAATTTGGGCTTTGAAGTAGAAAAGTGTACTGCTACACCTGCTGTCTGTCTGTCTCCTTACCTCCTGGGACCGTGGCCTCTTCTTGCTGCTGCTGTGTGGAGAGTAGGGGTGTGCATGAATGCAGTTTTGGGGATTTGATTTGAATCGAATATCCAAAAATTCAATTCAATTCAACTCTTTAAAATTTGGATTTAACCAAATTCGATTCAAATTAAGCAAATTTGAATCTATTCGTTCACATTTTCAATTCGAATTGGCACTTATGAATGTCAACAACATATGCATCGTTATGCAACCATACATGTCCATATGCATCTCGTAGTTATCCTGTATGAAACCCGTTTTCATCCCGTATGGATCCATACAAATGCCTATGGATGTGGGTATCTGCAAGTATGCATTGCATACAAACCTGTACACATACGAAGGTCCGGATAATTTGAGCAAATAGATCCAAAATTCAGAATTCATTTGAATGCTTAAATTTGAATTATGGGCATTAGATTTGAATTCGGATGTTGAAATTTGGACAAACTTGATTGAATCTCGAATACCTTCAAATATTCTTGCACACACCTAGTGGGGAGTTTGTGCAGGACTCGAGCACAGGATGAGTCCACAGTTCCTGAATGTCACCTGCCCAGTGTAGCAAATTCTGGGCCAATGGAGGGATGCTACCCATGGCCTTAGTTTGCTGGAAACCCAGTAGGAGAGGAAAGGACATTGACTTCTCAGATAGGGTTTTCCAGCCTGGGTTGCTCTGCCTGCCTGCTTACCCCCTTGGGGTTGTAGCCTCCTCTTCCTTTGGCTCTGCTGGGCTTGAAGACTATTCACAACCACTATAATCTTTGTCTGATTTTTTTTTTCAGGGGGAGGCAGTATTGCTATTAATATGTCCGATTTGCATTTGTATTGCATTTACTTTTTACCTCTTTATGTTTTATGCTTTTTTAGCTACCTTGAACATCCTTGCCATCTCTCCTGGGGGTGGTCTAGTCGTGGCAGTCTAGACCCCTCTGCCCTCTGGATGACTCTCCAGCCTGGCTGGGCATGAACATCATGGAAGAGGTGATTCTTTGTGGGACTGGGGCCTTTGGTCAGCTGCTCTGGATTCCACTTGGCCTCAGCTGCCTCAATTTGTGTGTGTTTGGCTTATTTTGCAACGTTTTGTATGATGTGCAATTTTTTATAATGTAGTTTTATTACAATGTTTTGATTATTATTTTGCATTGTATATTTTCTGTTTGTTGCAAACCGCCTTGGGCAAATTTTATTTTGGAAAGGCAGTATACAAATAAAATGGAAACGAAATGAAATAAATAATAAATGAAACTAAAAATGTAAAGCTTATGAGGAGATACTTTGGATAGTGAGTGTCTGGAACCATCTTGCAAAAAAGGCACAAACAGAGAGGAGCTATCAGAGAAGACGATGAAGAAAGAAACACACACACCCTCTCATTTCTAGCCTAAAAAGTATCAGGCTAACAACTGAAAGATTGGAGCAAAGCAGACAGGGAGCATCTTGCTGACTGTTTCTGCCTATCATTCTTGCTGTTCAATAGGGCAGAAGATGTTTCTTCGGCACTTCCTTAATTACTATGTGTGAGAAGAACAAATCTGAAGTTATTCAAAGCAGAAATTCTTCAAGAACAGGTGATAAAAATTTTCCCACATCTTTAAAGCAGTTTTAGGGGATCTGAAATGTTCTGGTGCTGGACTGCATTTTTGATTCCTGGATATACTGGTCAAAGCCACTAGAGTTTGTAATACTGAGAGGTTGGTAGACATGGATTCCTCATCCTTGGTTTAAAAGTGGTCCTAGTTATCATTCTAGTCAAAATCTCTGTACTTTTCAGCCACTCAGTATATTAGAGCCAACAGGGATACTGCCATACTGCATATTATCTAGAGCCATTGAAGACAGTTCAGAAGCTGCTGACTGGGGCAGCTGGCTGGATGCACATCACACCAGTCTTAAAAGAATCCCACTGGCTGCCAATTCACTGCCCAGCCCAATTCAAGGTGTTAACTTTAACTTATAAGGCCCTAAATGACTTGAGACCCAGGTATCTAAAGGAATGCCTTCTCCGATACCAACCTGCCCATACCTTAAGATCAGGAGGGGAGGGCCTCCAGGTTGTCCCACCCCCCTCAACAGCAAAAGCGGTGGACACCCATGAGAGGGCCTTCTCAGTGATGGCCCCTAGGCTATGGAATAATCTCCCCCTGGAGGTGCATCTATCACCTTCATTGTACACATTTAGGAAGGCAGTGAAGATGTACCTCTTTGCCCTGGGCTTCGGTTAAATGGGGATACACTTCTCTTCCCACTGGCAGATGCTATTGTTTTAATACATACTGTTATTGTTTTATTGATGTTTGATTTTAGATGTTGTTACCCACCTGGCTATAAATAAAAATATTTCAGTGACTCAGCTGCAGAAGGTTTAATCCAGAGTAGTACTAATTCTAAGGGGGGAAGCAAAAAGTTTTCCTTTGCTCATGTTATGCATGTTATGGCATGCACTGTGAATAGTTGCACCGAGGGGAAAATGCTGTACTCCCTTTACAGCAAGCTACATCTGTTGTAATTTCTCCCCTCTCTTACATTCAGCTATTAAAAGTACAAGAACCCTGTATCTATTCATCAGCTTCTCCAATCCCTGAGAGCTGCTTTCTTCTTTTAAGTATCATTTTCTATTTCCTTTATCCGTAAGATGATGGCCTAAAGTGCCAAAAGAGGTGGTAACAGCAACCAGTCTGGATAGCTTTAATAAAGGCTTAGATAAATTCATGGAGGACAAGAGTATCTATGCCTACCAATGCCTAGGTACCACTTCCAGGTTGGAGAGATAGTCAGGATGCCTCTAAAGGCCATATTCAGGGATTGAAGAGCAGGTGAAAGTCTTGTTTATGTCTTCTGCTTAAGAATGCTCAGAAGTAGGGATGTGCACGAATTTTTCTTTTTTTTGCATTCAAATTTGAGTCAAATTGAATGTCAAAACATTCTATTTGATTCCAATGTCTAAAATCCGAATGCAACAAACCTGATTCGAACCAGATACATTTGAATCTATTTGTTCAAATATTAGATACAAATTTGAATATGTGAACGTCGACAACATTCTTATTTAAAGATATGAATGTTGACAACAGTTGTATGTGTTATACGTATCTGTACACATTTAGTAGGCATCCCATTTTATCCCATGTGCATTCTGTTTTCCTTCTGTATTATAAGCGCAAATGCAAATTTGAATGTTTAATTGAATTCAATTGAATTTTGAATGTTTAGAACATTCATACACATCCCTATTCAGAAGCCACTGGTGGGCCACCATGTGAGACATGATGCAGGGCTAGATGGGTGGTGGCCTGATCCAGCAGGGCTCCTCTTCAATTCAAATGTTCCTGATTTGTCTTCTAAATGTCATCACAACATCAAACCATGCCAAAAAATCAAGAAAAGCAAATCACTGGCTCTGATTTGGCTTCAGGATGACATGGGCACACCTTGAGAACATGACAACGTATGAAGGCCAGTGTGAGTACCAACAATGCTCTATAGTATTTTTTGTGTGAAGAAAACTGAGAGGGGAAATAAGCAAACAAGACAGAGGCTCCCAGTCTCCCTGGCATGGGTTATGTGTGGTTGGATGTATCCCTCCCTCTCCTTCATCCTTTCTGTTTCAACATTGTTCTCTGTCTTATTTTTATGCTGGCTTGTAAAGCACTTCTCATGAGAAGAAGTACAGAACAACTCAAGTTATTCAAGGCATGCTTTTTGTGCCTTTCCTTAAACAAGGTTCTTATTCTAAGGAACTTTCCCCATAGCGCTTACCCTTAAGGTGGTTGAGGAAAGGGTACAGATATTTTCCTTCTGCACAATGTACCAGCTTAAAGGAAGTCTCAGCCCCTGCTACCAATGGATACACTGAAGCCCAGCCTAGGATGCCAAAATGGCTGCATACCAGTAGACTTTGAACAAAGAAGTGTTCAGCCTGTTTGAGCTTAACAGGAGAACCCGTTTCAGTGGTGCACCGCTCTGAGGCCATGAGAGAGGCATGACAACCATAGTGTACAACACTACTCCTGAGTCAGTTCTAAGCCTCAACATTGAAGTCCACAACTGTACCAGGCTGAGCACCATTTTGGTATGCTAGCCCAGTTCTTGCACTGTTCAACCCGGATAAAGTGTGATGGAAGCAAGACTTGGCCTAGTTTACACTAGTGGCTGTGGTGTTTTCTTCAGCCAGTGCAGGACTTCACTCCCCCTTCCTCTGACTAGCAAGTGTTCACAAATAAATTAGTTTTATAACTATTAAAAGTGTTGGCCGTTGCTTCCCTAGCCCCCATCCTAAAGAGTCCACCACAGCTTCTCCTTTCCCTAAGCCCAAGGCCTATAAGACTCAAATGAATACTGCAGGCAGATGGTTCTTTGAAATAAATGATAAAATGGTTTATTGCTTACAACTAGTGAAGAAACAGGCAAATAAATAAATATCAAAGTCCTCTCAGACACTATCAGTCTACCCAGAAACCTACACAGGCTGCTGTAAGGATTCCCTTAGGCTATCATCCTAAGCTCAGGAACCCTGGAACTATCCTGGTGTTTCCTTCAGGCACAGGGCAGCCTCTAACCCACGTCCTCCCTCCCTGGAATCCCAAGCATAGAACCCCCAAACTTGACTGGGTGGTACCTTTTATATTCTTGGCCCTGCGCGGACTCAAGCCTGATTGGCTGTTTGTGGGCACCTGCTCCCCCTCTTTACCTTATGCTAACTAGGGATGCTTTAACCCCCTTTTACCTGCTGCTCTGATACTTACATTACAGTTCAAAGAATACAGCAAGAACAGAACAAATACAGTACGCATGTTTAAAATACAACACTTTCAATACACAATAAATACAGTAACAAAACGGTGGGCATCACAGTGGCAGGCTTGCTGCCTCTTGTTTCAAAATTTGTTCCAGAATAAAAGGGTAGTGTGGAAATAGTCTTAATGTCCTGAGATGTATCTCCAATCCTCCACCTCTTTAGTTATAGCTCTGCAAGGAAGTAAAGGAAAATAATAGCAGGGACCAGGAGAATTCCGAATGCCCCCTTTAGTAAAATTAATCTATTTGCTCGTTAATGCACTATATCTGTTAATCATATGTATTTTTTTTAAAAAAAGCTCATGCAAGTGGGCAAATGTGCAACAGGAAATGGAATACTTTAAAAATATCTGATAGAAAGCATTTTGTATTGAAATGTTTGTTCACGGATTTATCCTCTTATCCTTAAGATTGATAGAGAGAAAGAGCTATGGAGATACAAAATTTTGCATTGCTGGGGGGTGCAGGAGATAAGAATGTTTGAATTCATAACCAAAGAGTTTAAGCAGCAGTTGGGGCAGCTCTGTCACTTCAAAAGAAGCCAATAATTCGAGTTTCTAACAAACACATTTCTTTAAAATAACAAACAAAACCTCACAGTTCAAAAAGGGATCAGCTCAGGATGTGTTTCTTTTGTGCACACAATGGATTATTCCTCAATTTGTAAAGCTGCCTAAGAGATTTGGACCCTAATTCCTGTGAAAATGACTGAGGAATGAGCACTGAAATCCTTTAAGTAACTTCAGAAATCTCAACCTTAAGACGAGAAAGAGGACAAATCTCACCTGCTTTTCTTCAAAATAGGAAGTGTTGGTTAGCAAAACATTTAATGTATTCATTACAATTGATCTGGCATTTTAGACAAGATCCAAGTAACACCTGGATGCCAGTAAGGAAATGAAACTAGCTTTCTTGAGCAAGCCACTATAGGAATAGATCACACCACTTTTCTTCTTGCACTTTCTTAAAGTGGCTGGTGATTTTTCTGTGTCAGATCAATCATTAGGAATTTTGTGGCAGGTCAGAGAAGAGAAGAAACATGGATCTCTGTCTTTTTCCTGGACAGTTTGGTGGCCTTCTTGGCACTAAAGGGAGCTAGCATTTTTAAGCAAACAAAATACTCACATTTCCCTGTGCCAGCTGGAGACTCTTTATGACAAATCTGTTTTATCCCTGGCATTTTTATTGTGATGATTTCACAAGTAAATTTTCAGTACCAGATTTTGGTAGATAAAAAATTCATTTGTGAGCTAGCACTGTATGTCAGATTCTCAGGTCTGAACATTATATGTTGTTCAGTGTGTTGTTCTTCTGTTGAGTAGATTTGCAGCATTCAGGACATTTACTGATGTCCCAGGACAGTGTGCCACATGATCAAGTTCTGGGCCACTGGCCCTTTCTGCACTGCATTGTATTCTGGATTATATACTGGAATAGGGGTCTGCCATCCACAAGGCAGTGGAGACTACAGCTGGTCCTGTCTGGAGACTGCCACAGTCTGCCCTATCATAGATATGAAAGGTCCTTATTCCAGAATATAATTCAGAATAAGGCCCAGTGCAGAACATCTCTCTTTCTTCCATACTCTTCCAGGGAGGCCATGACTCCTGTTAGCATGCTCCATCCACATTGGATGGTGGTTATCCAAATGGGAGGTCCAAAATGGCACCGATTACAACAGAGGTAAACCTTTTAAAAAATAACTGCCACCATCCTACTCATGAGTAAACAAACCCAGGAGGTTTGCAGAAGAGCACACCCCTTTATGAGCTGGTTTAGTAGGTGGGGCATTTTAGCATCCACAAAAACACACTGTTAAGATGAGTTCCCTGGGGGCTCAGAGTCCAAGCTGGAGAGCATGGAGGTTGACTCTGAACACTGCACCATTTTCAGCCCAGCCTTGGTTTGGTGGTTGTTCCCGAACAGCTGCCCAAATATGTCTGACTTGTTCCAGGACAAGAAGAGTGGTCCAGCTGTTGAACCACTCCATCCTGGACCAGTCCTGCTGAACTGGGGCAGGAAATGTAAGCATGAACATCCTCAGTTGCATAGTTGAAGCTGAACTTTTAACTGTAGACAAACCTTTTGGAATGATAAAGTGTAGTTTATAGTAGAAAGTGAGAGAAAAAATATATTCTCCTTGCATGTACATTCATTTCTCTCTTCCAGACTCATCCCTAATCAAATAAGTTTTGAAAGTTTTTGAAATGCTTCAAAAATCTGGGGGAAAAAGATCATTTGACTAGCCATGATAGCAGAGCAAAAGAAATGATTGTTACAACAATGGATCTTATGTTGTATCTTTGACCCCATTAGTAGAAACTTTTTTCCCCTGAAACAGCACTGGGATACTAAGATGATTAAAATTTACGAACCAGTTTGCTTAGAATCCCTCACTTTGAGGAGCACTTAAAAATGGAATGTTAAGATTCACAAACCTCATATGGTTGTCAAACTTGAGGACCCTACACATCTTTCCTTCCTTCCTTCCTTCCTTCCTTCCTTCCTTCCTTCCTTCCTTCCTTCCTTCCTTCCTTCCTTCCTTCCTTCCTTCCTTCCTTCTACCAGAAAAAAACAACTAGAATATCACACTGAGATAGATTGCATCTTACAGGCTGTCTAGTCTACCAATGTGATGGTGCAACAAATTAAGACATTTTAAGCTGTAGGCATACAATCTTTCCAAAATACTAACTGGAAAATGACTCTGTTTCAAAATCCTTATGATTCCAAGAAATAAGCTGGCAGTCTGATGAAGTCTCAACCCAGCATGTAAATTCTTATTAAACTTCTGTTTCTGTAGTTGTGATCAAACACAGTGAAAAACAGTAACAACTGTGATGCAGCTGAGAGATCACTTAGAGATAGGGCATAGGGAGAATCATTCACATGCCAAGCTGCCCCCCTTGGAAAAGATGCATTAAAAGATGCACTATTGTCTCTGAGGCACTTCTAAGCTGCTTTTTTATTGTTGTTGTTATGTGCGAAGGTAGTGTATGTTCTAGGCAGGCAGGATCTAGAATATTTCAAAATGGCAAGGAAACTATTCCAGCAGAATATTCTGCTATACATTCATTTTTTAACCTTCAAACAAATTTGAATGTTTCAAATAATTTGTATGAATTATTCGGACATTTGTATGTGTACAGATACGTGCGCATCCTGGATACATACAGGATGAAAATAGGATGCATACAGGATAAAAACGGGTTGCATACGGATGCGTACAGATGCATACAAATGTTGCTGCTCATTAACCTTGAATTTTTAGCCTTGCCTGGATTAAACGTGTGCATGAATGCAATTTTTGACTTCCAATTCAATTTGCATTCAATATTTGACTGTCCAAATTCTTACAAATGGAGAAGAAACAAATGTATTAAAATTCAAACCGATTCAAATATATTTGTATCTATTCATATGAATGTTCAATTTGTATTTGATTATATGAATATCAACAACATTCATATGTGTCCGAATGCATCCGTACTCATCCATACAGATCCCGTTTTCATCCTGGATGCATCCTGTTTTTGTCCAGTGCATATCCGTACAAATGCATACGGCTACCTATGTGATGCGAACATATCTGTACACATACAAATGTCTGAATAATTTGTATGAATATTCAAAACATTCAAATTCATTTGAATGTTAAAAAAATGAATGTATAGACAAAAAAATGACTGTATAGACATTTGATTCGAATTCAAATGTCCAAATTCAAACTTATTTGATCGAATTCCGAATGTTTTCAATATTCTTCCACATGCCTAGTCTGGATGCACTTAAAGTTGCACTATGTGATGCTCATCAAACGTCATGAATTTTTTTCTGTGTTGCTGCCCCTAGTTTATGTGATGTTTGTTTAAATTTCTCACCTAGCACCATTAGACAAAACTTCCTTGTTGTCTGATGCTTTTTCTATTGCTCTGTGTGAGATGTCTAACATGAAATTGGGCTTTCATGAGTTTTTTTGCTTGAAATAAGAAACAGGCAGCCTTTCTGTGACTTTCTCAATTGATCAGATTTTATCTGAAGAGAGCCTAAATGATTTTTTTTATCTGCTCTGTGACCTCACCTGAGCAGCTTTGAAAAAATAAGGCAACCCTCGCACATATTTCTATGTACCTCTTTGCTCAGGCCTTTGATTCATAGTTCTTCTGAAAGTAACCCTGCCAGGTGAAGATTGTGATACAGAACATGCTTACTCATACCCATACCTATGATAAGTCAGCTTTATTGTTAAAACGTTAGCTAGGCTTCATTTTGACTAAGATCAAGCAGTCAAGAACCCCGTGTTTCATCTTCTTTTCTCTTTAATAACACAGAACCCTCCTGGGCTGAGACTGGATGAGAAGCTGTGATTACTCAGTAGAACAAATGTAGTCGGACCTTGGAGAGTGAAAATCTGAATGGTTGGGTCTGCTGTTTGCCTCTCATACTGGAATTGCATTTCCCTGTGGTACAGTTGGCATTGGATTTGACTGGTAAGAAGAGAATGTTCCTTCCTCCAGCCCAATTTCATAATCTCTTTTTTTCATCTGGGCTCATCAAGTTGCAATGGAAGCACAAGAAGCCAATGAGCAAAACCCAAGAAAAATGTATGTACTTGACAAAGCCCATTTTGCTTACTGTTGCAGAATTAATATTCGTATATCAAATACAGCATTCATACAGTATCAATATTATGTTTTATGTGTACTGCATTGCAAAATCAATTTTTACTGTTCTTCCTAGCTTACTGTTGCTGTCAATAAAGTGCCAATTGTGTTAGATCTCATTCCTAGGAAGCCAAACGTCTTTCTGTTCTAACTCTACATGCCAAAAGTGTTTGTGTGCAATTTATTGCAGTTTACTTCCATAGAATACTAAGAGAAGCATTTCCAAAACTCTTTAGCCCTGTCCCCAAGCACTTTTGGTACAGTTCCGAGCACCCAATTGGTGCTGTGCGTCCCCATGGGCTTTGGATTTGGCACGCGAAAAGTGTACCAAATCCCCCCAAACAGTGCCAGAAGGGTGCCAAATTTGATACCTGAAAAAAGAAGTCTCGGTGCTGTTTGGGGAGCTGGTGCACATTGCTCAGTGAGCCAGTAACGCACATGGGACGCTTGTGGGCTGACGGGGAGAAGATTTGCGCACACATCATTGGAAGGTGGGATGTCCTAGCTGTCCCTGTCCTGTCTATTGAAGATCACAGCCACAGGACTTTTTAAAATGCCGATTGCAAAGGCAGGCTGGAGAACGGCTATTTTTTAAATTTTCTGCCACTTTAACAGAAGTAATTTCAACTTTGTTTCAGAATGCCAAGGCAGGCTGCATAATGGCTTGATTTTTGTTGCACTTACAACCCTCATTTTCCTGATCATGAAGGCAATAATAAATAAAGTCTTGATTTCAAAATTGGCAGGTGCTCCTGCGGTCCCCGGTGCTGCGAAGGTGCACAAAAGTGTTCAAGCACCTACTGCCACTAGCGGCTTTCATCGGTGTTTTATGAATGGAGCTTTATTTTATGAATGAAGCTTTATTTTATGAATGAAACTGTAGTTATTTTTACAAACGAAGCTTGTTTCTGTCTGTCCCACCCCAGTCCTGGCTGTCTGTGCTGCTAAGGGAAGGGGTGATGTGGCACAGGGGTGGGCTGATGACAATCCGGCTGTGGCTGATGATAATCTGGCTGCCAATGAGGAGAGAGGAGGTGGTGTGGCTCCCCCTTACCAGGATTTGGCATGCTTTGCATGGGGAATGACATGCATGCCAAACCAGTGGCTGTCCTGCATTGCCAGAAATGACATGAGGGTGCATGAAATGCATGCCTCGGCCCCTGCATGCCCAAACAGCACCCAAAGGTTGTCAAATGGCTTGCTTGGGGACAGGGCCTGTGGAAAACTTTTCTGGAAACTGTGAGGCCTCCCACAGTCTGCATTAGCTTGTGGCCAGCAGACCGCTGTCCTGAGATATATTGCAGAATAAGGTCAAGTGCAATCTGGATTAGGTTCTTTCAAATACAAATGAAGCCCTGAGCCCCCTTAATATGAGGTTCCAGTGACTCAGAATGTGTACTACACAGACCTTAACATAAATTAAGGGTCCGTGAAGTACTGGCCCAGAAAAGTTTTCTACAGAGTTTTGGAAATGCTTCTCTTAGTATTGTATGGAAGTAAACTGCAATAAATTGCACACATAAACACTTTTTGCACATAGAGTTAGAACAGAAAGATGTTTGGCTTCCTAAGAATGAGTTCTAACACAATTGGCAGTTCATTGACAGCAACATTAGAAGGACAGTAAAAATTGATTTTGCAACGCAGTACACATAAAACATAATATTGATACTGTACGAATGCCGTATTTGATACACGGATATTTATTTCTGCAACAGTAAACAAAATGGGCTTTGTCAAGTACATAAATTTTCCTTGGGTTTTGCTCATTGGCTTCTTGTGCTTCCATTGCAACTTGATGAGCCCAGATGAAAAGAAGAGATTATGAAATTGGGCTGGAGGAAAGAACATTCTCTTCTTGTCAGTCAAATCCAATGCCAACTGTACCATAGGCAAATGTAATTCCAGTATAACAGGCAAACAGCAGACACAGCCATTCAGATTTTCACTCTCCACAGTCCACCCACATCTGTTCTGCTGAGCAATCACAGCTTCTCGTCCAATCTCAGCCCAGGAGGGTTCTGTGTTATTAAAGAGAAAAGAAGATGGCAGGAAACCGTAGGCATCCCATGTGTCTCTGTATGCATCGCTTTGGATACATACGGATATGTACGGGATGAATACGGGATACATATGGGATGCATACGTCTGCGTATCATGGAATATGCATCCGTACATACTGAGTATTCCGATGAATACGTACAAATATATTTGTATCAAGCTGAATGTCCAGACATTCAAAATTGAACATTCGTACGAATATGGATGTTGGGACATTTGGTTCGTTACAAAATGAATGCTGAAAATTGCGTGCACGCCCACCCCTGATCCACAAACCTCTGTGGAGATGGAAGTGCTTTCCTGCAAATGGTTGGCATCTGGAAGCACTTTCAGATCATTGTTTCACATCAAAGGCTTCACTGGCATAAAAGGGCTCCAAAAGCAACTTAAGGCTTTGTAGCGACTTGGCCAACCCCTCCCTTCCCCGTCCTCCACAGAGTAACGTGAGTGGGAAGTGAGCTGCTAAGTGCCCCAATCAAATGTCATTGCCCTAGGGGCTTTATCCTAAAAATACCCTCAATGGCGTCCTGCTTTATATGCCTAATGTAAAGGCTCCCTTAAAGCAGCACACTGATTCCCATGTAAAGCAAAGCACTTGAAGTTTATTGTTTCAAAAAAAGAAAGTAAAGAAGCAAGCTTGAAGTTTGGCTTTAAAGTCTTTAGGTTGCTCAAAAAGAAAAGCATTGTTTAATTAAGTTTCCTCCTCTCAGTCAATTGCTCCCACGTAAGCAACAATCTCTATCAGGCTCTGTTTAAATAGTCCACAGTTCTTTTTCACAGGATTTTCCTTCTCAGCTGCGAGATGAGAGTTCAATAATAAACACACTCAGAGTCTATAGCAGTTCTTAGCCTCCCACGCAAGCTCTCCTTCCCTCTGGCACCAAGAGAAGAGGCCTATGCAGCTCCTTGGAGCAATGCTCCACGATCCCCCTCTAACCCTGATAAGACGTGAGTGAGAGACAGACCCCAAGGTGCTTTGTCTGCCGCTTTTATAGTCCGTGATCCAGCAGCTCTGATTGGTCCATTTTCGGCAGGCTGGCATGGCTTCTGACAGTGCTCCGCCCCTCCTGTCAATCACAGAGGACTGAAAGCCCACCAAGCCACTGCTCTGCTGTCTAGCTTTGGCGCAACCACCACAGGCCTGGTCTCATCACAATATGAAAGTCTAGGTGAAGTATGAATAGAAATTTAGACAATTTTCAGCCTATTCAAATCCAATGCTCACTCAGAATGGGAGTGGAGAAGCAAGGTGGCTCTGAGGGCAGCACAGCCAGATTGTGGCTGGCAGAGGGTGCACAAGGGTGCACTGGGAAGACCAGCCTGGGTTGCTTCCTCTGGTTCTGAACCCCAGAGCCCACAGTCTGCCTTCTGTGTTGCATCTAAGTGCAACAGGACACTCTTTCCAGGCTGAGGTGAGGTGGCCCCAGTGGCGACCATATTTCATCGCAAAATATTTTATCATAATAAGGGGTGGGAGTTAGGGGAGAAGAAGAGGGATACTGCTCTCTTAATTGATATTGCTTTGTTTTTGACCTGCTGGATTTTAAAGGTTGTGGTGGTTCTTATTGTTTTAATATAGTTTTGTTTGATATGCTGGATTTTAAAGGTTGTTACCCGCCCTGAGACCTTCAGGTATAGGGCGGCATAGATATATAAACAAACAAACAAACAAACAAACAAACAACCAAACAAACAAACAAACAA
>MTQE01000390.1:12084490-12097473 GCA_014337955.1 Aspidoscelis marmoratus
GGTCCTGAGGCCAAGCAAGGCGGGGCTGAGTAGATGCCGGCTGACCATCTTTACCATCTTCCAGTTTGTCATCAATGAAGAGAAAATTCAAAGTCAAGAAAATAAGAGAATTACAGCAATAAGAAATGAACTGAAGAATTGGAACTGAAGACCTCAAGTGCTTGCTTTTTGCTGTTCCCTGTTCCCTCCTACACCATTTTCCTTTTGTATCTTGTCTCTTTAGCCTGTAAGCCTGAGGGCAGGGACCTGTCTAAGATTAATATAATATTGTAACCTGCCCTGAGACCTTCGGGTATAGGGCGGGATAGAAATACAAATAAATAAATAAAATAAATAAAATGCCATTGTGCGCCACAAACAGGTACAACTGGATTCTGAGTTCTTACCCCCATCTTGCAGACAGATGGAGGCAGAATGAACAGCCAATGCTCTATTCCAGATTCTAGCCACATTTCAGTGAACTATAGAAGGTGGGTAACAACATTTAAAATCAGACATATATATTAAAACAATAACTGTTTCAGTACAGTGAGAAGGGACAGCATATTCCCATTTAACCAAAGGCCAGGGCAAAGAATTGTATCTTTACTGCCTTCCTTAACATATACAGTGAAGGTGCCTGCTGCACCTCAAGGGGAAGACTATTCCATAGCCTAGGGGCCATCACTGAGAAAGCCCTCTCCTGGGTGCCCACCCCTTTTACTACTGAGAGTGGTGGGACAATCAAGAGGGTCCCCTCTCTAGATCTTAAGGCACGGGCAGGCTGATATGGAAGAAGACTCTAGTCTAGTTACACTGGGTTCATTAAACCTTATTTAATTCAAAGAATTTACATAGTCACAATATGTCTTCAATCAATTAAACAATTAGATTGTAAAATCCCCGTTTTATTGCAATATGTCACTCAATATGTTCTTACAAACTCTGGGGCTGGATAGAGCAGTCTAAGGCAAATTAAAATACTGTAAAAATGTCAAGTGTTTCCCCATACCGTTAAAATCAAAGATGCAATTAAAATTATACATGAGTTTATAAGTCTGAACTTTTCTTGCACACCTTCACTAACTCCTACACCGTACCTACTGATTCATGAGACACTTAAACAGACGTGTAAATGTCTACACTTCAAAGTAGTGTAAAAGCTGATAGGAATTTGATTGTGATCTCTACCCATCACACAACTGTCTCATAAGCAATATCTGTGCAATATCTGTGGAATGCAAGCTGACATTTTCTAGAGCTTTATACTAGGGGACAGAACGGGAAAACACTGGGTGTCATCTCTTCAGTAGTAGTTAATTTCTAGTTTGAGCTGGAAACTTATGCTTAACATGCAGCCTTGAAGTTAACTCTTAAAGGCATGAACATCTTTGCACATTTTCCTTCTCAGTACAGCATGAGCAGCGAGCCACGGTAGTGCACACAGATGGAGCCTCTGGATTTGGGTCATGAATATTGATGTGCCAGACTGAATTGGTTAGTTTATGGTTCACAGCAAATCAACTAGTTTGTAAATGTTCACATTGAACCAAACATGCAGTTGTTCAAGCATCCAAAAATTCAATCACACTGAACCAGCCCCAACTTGTGGCCCTGAGAAACAAAAGTATTTCTTCTTCTCAAACCAGTTCGAAATCAAATGCAAACAAATATATGTCAAATTTTGGATCTATTCATTTGAATTAGTCGGACATTCACATGTGCACAGGTTTGTACACAATGGGTACTTGAAGATCCGCATCTTTCCCGCACCCGTATGCATTTGTACGGATCCGTACAGGATGAAAACAGGATGCATATGGACATGTACAAATGAATATGGATGTGTACGGACCCAGAGAAGATGTGTACGGGCATCTACTAATGTTGTTGACATTTGTAAGTGCAAATTCGAATGAAAAATTCAAATGAATAGATTTGAATTTGCTTAATTCGAATTGAATTTGGTTAAATTCAAACTTCAAACATTCAAATCAGATTGAATTTTTGAGTATTTGATTCGAATCGAATCCCAAAACTTGCATTTATGCACACCCCTAGGAAGGATAATATAGAAGCTATTGGCTTTACTTATAAGCCACCCCAGTCCCCGAGATCACTTCCTGATGTGTTGTGACATTTGATATGTGTACAAATGTCTGAATTCGTCTAAATTCATACAAATAACAAATGTTACAAATACTCATTCACATCCCTAGTCAGAGCCTTCACATCAGGCCCCAAAGCTCACCTGAGTTTTGGAACATTGGGTGTTTTTCCACTGCAGCCCTTAGATCCGGATCTAAGAAGATCCGGATCTAAGGAATGGGTACATTCCTTAATCCGGATCTAGTAGATCCGGATTAAGGGAAGCACACAATATGTTTCCATGGGAGGTGTAGCACCCATTAGCAATGGGTGCTAACACCCCTGCTGTGGAAACAGCTTTGCACCCAAGTGGGGAATCCGGATCGACTCCCAAGGGGTCGGTTTGTTACCCCAGGTGTTTCGAGGAACGGGGGGGGGGCAGTCTTCGAAGACACTTTGAATTGACTTTGAAGTCATTTCGAAGTCATTTTGAAGTCTGTGCAAAATAGCTCCTGAGTGCCTTTGAAGTCTGTGCTGATCTTCGGAGTGAACTTCGAAATGACTTTGGAGTCACTTTGGAGTCACTCCGAAGTTCACTCCAAAGATCAGCACAGACTTCAAAGGCACTCAGGAGCTATTTTGCACAGACTTCGAAATGACTTCGAAATGACTTTGAAGTCAATTTGAAGTGGCTTCGAAGTGGCTTCAAAGTGACTTCGGAGCCTAGGTTTAAGGGGGCTGCAATGGTTGCATCCCCTCCCCCTAGCCTCCTTTGGACCCCATTGCCTGTTTCCAGTGGAAACAGGCTCCCTTTAATCCGGATTTTCTGGTAGAAGACCCCATTGTAGACCCCATTAATGGGGTCTACAGAAAATCTTGATTAAAGTCCGAAATGTACCCATTAGATCTGGATTTCCCCCATGGCAGTGGAAACAATCGGGTCCCAAATGGGTGCCGTGGTGGAAATGGGATCATCCGTCTCACACCCAAATGGGTCCAAAATGGGTGCAAAAATGGGTACTTTTTGACAGTGGAAAAACACCCATTGTGGAGTTTGTTCTAGAGCAGACTGGGACAGCTGAATTGGTCCATCATATTCCACTCAGTTCTGTTCTAGTAGTAGTAGTAGTCCAAGTCCTATAAGGGTGGAAATGACCTCTGAGTTCCATTTGAAACCTCGTTCCATTTGAAATCCTAGTTGCTATTCCAGCACATTGGGCACTACATCACACACTCTATTGCAGTCTGACAACCTCCATTTCTCCAAGTATTTTGAAAAGCCCTTGAAGGTTTACTTATTTCTATTTACCTTTTCTCAATTTGTACTGTAATGCCACTTTTTGTGTGTAGTTATTTACTGTATTTTGGGAAGCTGAATGACTGTAGTTTAGTTTTATAGTTTTTTATTATGTTTCTGTCATACTATGTTGCTTTTTTGTTCTCTGCTGCCTTGGGAAGAAGTTTATTTTGGGGGGATAGAGGGGGAAGGCAAGTATAACATATTACAAACAAACAGATATAAACCTGAGCTAATGGCTGCCAGCGCACTTTACAGCAATGAATTCCATCAGTTAATTCTGTGTTACACAAAGTAATTTCCTTTGTGTGTTCCCTGCTATTCAACTGCATCAGACATTCCACAGCTACAGTATTATGAGACTGAGGTAAACACATTTCTATCTGTACTCTCTCTCCACAGTATTCATAATTTTAGAAATCTCTTTCCTGCTTCCCCTTATCCTAACTGGACATACAGCTTCATAGTGCCAGCACAAAGAATCTAATGATACTACTGAGTGGGAAATAACAGTAGAATGAGACTGTTTTGGAAAGCAATCTGTCTCTTGATGATGAGGTGATTTGGTGCTGTTGAACTTAGTTCGTCTGAGGGGAGGAAAATGGTATCTATGTTGAGCTTGAATGTGATCCAAATGTTTGCCATATTCATATAGCACAATGTAATTTTAACAAGTCTTTGTGTGCATTTTCCATTCAGAAGTACATAACTACAAGAGAGAAGTAGAGAACACAGAGGAAATGATCCTATATATATAGGATTTATCTCCCACCCTCTAACCTGCCCGTGCCTTAAGATCAGAACGAGAGGCCCTCCTGGTTGTCTCACCACCCTCAGCAGCAAAAGGGGTGGGCACCCAGGAGAGGGCCTGCTCAGGGATGGTCCCTAGGCTATGAAAGAGTCTCCCCCTTGAGGTGTGTCTATCACCTTCATTGTACACTTTTAGGAAGGTAAATAAAATAAATAAATAAATAAATAAATAAATAAAATAGTGAAGTTGCACCTCTTTGCCCTGGCCTTCAGCTAAATGGGGATATACTTTCCCTTCCCACTGGCAGAGGCTACTGTTCTAGTACATACTGTTATTGTTTTAATGACTTTTGATTTTAGATGTTGTTACAAATGTCAGTATATGAACGTCATAATATTCAATTCATACTGATGTCCGAATTAGTATGAATTCATATGAATAACAAATGCAACGAATATTCCTGCACATCTCTAGACAGTGTCACAGGTGAAACATGCTATGACTAGCATTTTCTCTTTAGATTGTAAGCCTGAGGGCAGGGACCCGTCTAAGATTAATATAATGTTGTAATCTGCCCTGAGACCTTCGGGTATAGGGCAGGATAGAAATACAAACAAAGAGTGAGTTGTTGGATGACAGTGTTGTGTAAGTCTCGGGGTTTCACTGAGTTTTCTAAGGGAGAGTGATGCCTTTAGGTGTAGTGGACAACAAAAGTGAAGTAGCACTTATCTTCCGATTTGATGTATAGAAAAAGAATGGCACCATGAACTTTCAGGCTCTCATAATCCCACTTTTTGAGAATCCTTAATCCAGAGAATTCTATGGGAGTTTGACTGGATACAGGTTTGTGTTAACAGAGGTCTTGCTTGCTTGCTTGCTTGCTTGCTTGCTTGCTTGCTTGCTTCAGCGATCTTTCATGGTGTATATGACTTCTAGTTAGGGATATACACAAAAAAAAATGTATTTGATTCATATTGAATTGAATGCAAGAAATTTAGTATTTGTTCAAATAGATCCTCTTCTAATGTGGTAGGATTCATATTCTGTTAGAATGTCCAATCCCATATGAACCCTATACGAATGCATACAAATAGCATACGGGTCCTATATATGAATGCATAGGAGTAGCATACGGATCCCATACAAATGCATACAAATACCATATGGACAATATAGACTTAATAACAATAATATAATAATAATTTCATTCCAACAGTCATTTGACCATTTCAAAATACCAATAGATAGCAATAAAAAACAGAGTGAAAGAAAATAAAGGAGGGCAGCCGCCATTCCATTTACAGGCAGAATCTTATTTCCCCAGTTCTTGTTTCAGGAAGTGTGCTCTTTTCTTAATAGCTTTCAGAATAAAAAGTCTTACTCTAATTATAGTAGATCTTTCTTGACCTTGCAAGTGGAGTGTCAGAAGATCATTTCTATTATGGGATCTACAATTGGATATTATTGGATGAAGGTATCTGTATTGACATTCAGTGTAGGCTGGGCATTCTTCCACGATTTGTTCTCCTCAAATGCAAAATCTCTCACAGGATCATATATACAAATGTTTACAAATGGCATGCAGATCCCATACAAATGCTTATGAACAGCATATGAATCCCATACAAATGCATACAAATAGCATATGAATCCCATTCAAAGCTTCATATGAATGTATCAAAACATTCAATTCAAATTCGAATGTCAATCTTTGAATGTGCCAACATTCGAATTTGAATGTCTGAATTTGGCCAAATTCAGCCAAATTTTGAATGTTACGAATATTTTTGCAAATCCCTACTTCTAGTAGTTTCTATTTCCTGCCATCATGGGCTTTATTAAAGTGATTTGTTGCATGATATTTAAGACTTATGAATAATGAGGGTCTAGATAATTTTAAAGTAGAATCATGCTAAGAGTATATTGCTTTCAACTATCTTTTGATATCTGTATCTCCTCAAAATATACAGCCTCTTGTTTGCTATATTTGTTAAAGTGTCATGTTTTCTATAGTTTCCACCATAGACATTCAGAATACCAATAAGGATAACAGCCAGAAGAAAAAGTCATATGTATACAGGTCTTTTAAATCACTAATGAAACAAAAGAAAATGGCCACCGGGATGTAATGTGAGGCCGGATTATTTTTGATTTAGGTTTGGAAAAGTCTTAGAATTTGTTGCTCAGCCTTCATCATGCTACTCTTTAAAAAAGTGCTACTTGGGCCATAAATCCAGTGTAAAGTTTAATTTGTATATTTAATGAGCTCTCCAAGGACATTAAATATTTGTCAGTTGTCAAGAGTTGGGGAAAAATACTGCATATGAAGCTAAGCACACTCTATTAACTGAGAAAGGTTGCTCCTTTGTTCTACTGGAAATACTTAGTGAAATCCACTGTGAAGTATAATTGTATATAGGCATAACTCATCAGACAGAGGCATACTTGAATTATGGTTCTATAGTAATGAAATTAATAAACAAGCAATATGACATTTTTAATAACAGCATTCCATTTGGCTATGCCCTTTATAATCTACCGATCATACTGAAGGGCAGACAGAACGTATTGGTGGAAAGAAGGTTTCCTCCTGCTTATAATCAGAGAAGCTGGGTTATACATCTTTTTTCTGGTGGTAGATAAGACTTGTAGGAAGAACTTAGGAGAGTGCAATTTTGCAGGCCACCCAGTTAGAATTTATGAGGAAAATAAAGTAGTAGAGAGTGGATACAAGTAGGGATGTACACAAATGTTTTTTTTTATGCATTTGAATTCTGGATCTGTATGTGTACAGGCTCGTACATGATGCGTACTTGAAGATCTGCATCTTTCCCGCACCCATACACATTTGTACAGATCTGTACGGGACAAAACCAGGTTGCATACGGGATAACTATGGGATGCATATGGATGTGTACGGATGCATACAGATGTCAGGAAGATGCGTACAAGCATAGGCTTCAGAAAACCTGGGACACTCATTTTGGCACTGAACTAGGCACACCACTGAAATGGGTCAAGGTCCTAGTATGCTGGTAGACCTTGTTATTGAGTTATACTGGTATTCTAGCCCAAAAGTGGACTGTGAAGCCAATTTGTGTCTCCTGATATCGTATATGGATACTAGAGAGGACATGTGGACAGAAGAAGCCCAGAAGAAGACTATGGCATGCACCGAACACCATATCATTCTATGAAACAAAATACTTTTAAGAACAAAAGGACCTACTCTGATATATTTAATATTGAACTAAATAGATGGTTACATGTCTTTGGATATTATTAAAGTATAGTTCTCAAGATTATTTCATAAAAGAAGAACCAGTGATTGCTACCCGAAACTGATGTACTCTTTTCATTGAAAATACACAGAAATACACAGTAGTAACTGTTGTTACTCCTCCTCCTCCTCCTCCTACTACTACTACCAATAATAATAATTCACAATTTACCCCTGTGTGAGATAGGGAAACTTGTTTCATCTCTCTTATTCTGCCATTTTGAATCACTGAGCCTAAAAGGAAAATAAAAATCTCTCTCTTCCCCGTGATTATTTTTGACGCAAAAGGCATAGAATCTTGGTGGTCTTCAAAAAGATGCCTGGACCACAATATTTTCAGATTTAACAAGGAAAGAATAAAGGAGATCAAGAAACTCCTGCTTATAGGCTTTGTAGGATACTTGTTAGAATTTTTTAGAACATGACACTTGATATATTCTGCAGTATTTCCATCACTGGGTTGACCTTTTCAGGCTTCCAAGTTTCAGCATTTTGTTGAAGGATATCAGTGCTAGCTGATAAGCAGAAGAAAGATTGACTACTCATACTCTATGGTTTACAATGCATCACCTCTGTTTAACCTGGCTTAGTTTTGGGTGACATTTTTATTATTTAATATGTATCATCAATGATGTAAAACAATTTTATGAAAGTTTTTTTTTAAAGGACCTTCTCTCATATCAGAAACTGCCAACCTTATGAACTCATCCCGTTGATGTGATTTACCTGTCAGAGGCTTTGATATGGCCGTTCTAAATCTGTCAGCTCTTTTTCTGAATTAAAATGCCAGAGTATGAAATATTTGCTCATTTTGCCTGAGCATATTGAACGGTTGATAATTGGGACACAGCAGTTTGCATTAAATCAGTGCTCAATAGGATTAATAAGAAACAACTGAAAAATTTGGGCATATGCCTGTCTTACTGTGGCTGATTAGGAGTAATCATATGCAAAAGACTGATGTACAAATATTTATCATGCATGATTTAATACAGGCATCCATTAGAATATAACTTGGGTCCTGCCAGCATCAAATTAAGGGGCTCAGAAAGTGACAGATACAGAAAGAGAGAGACAAAGCATCCCACTATTGTCAGATTATTTGAAGCAAGAGCCCTCAATGCTTCAGGACGCTATTTACAGGAAGAAATTGCTTAAATGTTCTAGCTGATAAGTCCACAAAACCATCCACAAGATAGGTGATGGAAGCGAGGACTTCACTGACACTGGGTTAAGTGATATGTAAGTTTTAATTCATTTTCAAACAATCTCTGGAGTAAAGAGAATATATCAGCAAAATGAAAAGCCATTCTCTTCTAGATCTGTATGTGTACAGGCTCATACACGATGCATACTTGAAGATCCTCATCCTTCCCGCATCCATACACATTTGTACAGATCTGTATGGGACAAAAACAGGTTGCATACGGGATAACTATGGGATGCATGTGGATGTGTACGGATGTGTACAGATGTCAGGAAGATGCGTACAAGCACATACGAATGTTGCTGACATTCGTATGTGCAGATTTGAATAAAAAATTGGAACAAATAGATTCGAATTTGGTAAAAACAAATCAAATCTTGTTAAATTCAAATTCAACAGATTCGAATTGAATTGAATTTTTGGGTATTCGATTCGCTTTGAATATAATGTCCCAAAAAAATCATTCATGCACATCCCTAATCTGGGAATCGCAGGAAATCTTGTGAGATTTCACATGATTTCCTTTGATTCCTGGATGGGTGTCACCTCTCCAGCTGTGTGTGCACCCCCAGAAGGACTAGCTGAGCCTCCAAGGAGAAAGTCATGGTAGCAAAGGCAGTGGCGATAGCTATGGTGGAAGATGAATAGGGGAGTGAAGCAGGAAGGTAAAGAAAGGATGCGGGTTCCCTTTGCATCCAAACATTCAACAGATGTTCACATGTGAAGTTGAACCCTCCCATTTGTATGGGCATCTGCAAGAAGCTGGATATTCCTCCCTTCAATTTGTATTGAATTGAAGGGGGGAAATGAACTTTGTGCACATTCCTATAAAGGAAATAAGGAGTCAAGTACTTAAGGCAGTTATGGCTGGGTAGAGTTGATTTTTTTAAAATTACATTTAAAATCATCTGGATCAAGCTCTCAGCTCTATGAATGAAGAGAAATCCTATATAAAAACATGGTGGTTTACATGGAATTCCCATACAGTGTTATGGTTTTGTAATGATGTGTTGTTGTTCCTTATTTTAATGTCTTGATTTCTGTGTTGTGTACTGCCCTGGGCTCTCCTGAGGGAGGGGTGATTTGTAAATGGATAGAGATGAAGATAATGATGATAACCACAAGGATATGGAAACAGAGTACACAGTCAAGTATGCGTGACTTACAAGCAAGGAAAGCCCTCAATAAATTAGCCTTTCAATTTCACTAGCCTGCTCAATTTTTCATGTGAGGTTTATAATTCTAGACTCAATTATGGTGGAACAAGATATTGTAGAAGACAAAACACCCACTTCTCTGTCTTTCTGTTTGCCAACCGGGTGGTGGTGTTGTAAGAAATTGAGATATTCATTACTTGTCCAAATAAATAATTTCTTTAAGTAACAGAGTTTTTTTTTTCCAGATATTGGATCTCAAATTATGTGTCTCCTAGAACTGTAAATCATGCCGGGATAGGAGAGAAAAAAATACACAAACCAACATTTTTCTATAGGACTACATGATGTGAAGACCGAAACATAAAATAACCAATTGGAAAATGAGAGATAAATCAATGAACTAATTAATTTATCATGCAAAAACTGGAGTTATTTTCCAGCTGTTCAATTGCTTTCTATTTTCATAGTGTCAATGTTCTTTCTATCAACAAAACAAAAGTACTTAATGGGTACTTCTAGTGACAGTGGAAAAACATCCTAAGTCACAGGAACATACGTAACATACTTACTAGAATACTTTCACAATAATCCTTCCAATCTGTGCTAAAAAAAAGCAATGCTTTAAAGAAATGATTAGTATCATACTAGGTATATCATAACTGTAACATATTACAGCTGGACCCCCATATCCACTGATTCAGTAACCACGGTTTCAGTTAACCATGGTTACCAGATCAGCCCAACCCCAGTCCCTGCAGGTGACATAAGAGAAAAGCACCCAGAACCAGAAGGCCTACTTTGGCTTCCATAGAGCATTGGAGTAGGTGTGTGATACCACTGGAGCCTGTCCCAAAATGTAAGGGGGCACATGAGATGCAGGCAGGAGGCTTTCACTGGTGTCACACACCTATTCCAGCGCTCTCCAGAGTCCGAAATAGGCCTTCTGGTGGCTAGTAAAACACTTCTGGTTCTGGGCCTGCACAACCCCCAGACCAGTAGGCCTGTTTGCAATTATCCATGGTTTCAGGTAACCACGGTAGGAGCCAAAACGTATCCCCAGCAGATACAGGGGTCCGACTGTACTATAAATTCATTTTTGAGCAAGAGAAAAACCTTTCCCCTTGCTCCCTCCCTCCTTCTTTCCTTTCCCCGCTTCCGTTACTCTTGAAAACATCCACATTCTAACCCTTGCTAGGATTATTGCTTCCTTAACAGAAATCTGGCTTATTAACATTTCGGAATGATGGAGCTCTGCCATTCCTGCAAGCTACAACTAATGCTTACGCTGTAAATCACAAGTGATGAGCCCTAAATAGGGTACATTTGCTTTTTCAGTTCTCGTTAAAGAAATGATTTTAAGATTCATTGAAGATTTTTACTGCACAATTGTTATGTTCTTAATTGATTTGTGTGACGTCTGGAGACATCTAACAAATATTGCTGTAGACAGGTATTCAGATAAACAGGCAGGCAGTAGAAACTGAGAAGATTGGAGCTCACTTTTTATGCTCTCTAGCATGTGCTGTTCAAGGTAGAGATTCACCCTTGAAAACTTCAGTGGTCTTTTACTCAATAGAAATGTCATCTCTTTTTCAGAATGGAGTGGCACAGCAAATTTTTTTGAAAAGCAAATTCCTCTCCACAGTATCTCTCTTTCCCTCTGCTTGTTGTGGAAGGATTTATAGAGCTGGGGTCTGCTGCTGAACATGTTTCGTCTGGCTTTAAGAACATACATTGGAGGTATTTGTGACTTTTTTTTTGACAAATCATTATATGCAGGGTCTGTGGTTATGAAGCATATAGCATCACTTGATGGATGGCAACTCATAAACAATCCTTTTCCAAAATGTGTCTTTCCATTTGGTTAGACTAAAGATAAGGTGCCAACATGTGAAAATATATTTTCTCTTACGATATCATGCCATTTAATTAAATCCTTTTTCATTTCTTTTGACAGGTGAAATATGAGCTTGCTGATAAAGAGCTTTTCCTCTTGATTACTAGCTTTACATCCTAAGAAGAGGAAGATATTGATTTTTAATCCCAAAGTATATTGTACAGCTCATGTCTTTCAGATCTGTCTCCCTCCCTGTAGCACAAGAGTGTTACATTGTCCAGCTGCATGCAGTTCAGCTTGCTTGAGTGTACATGGACAAGAGCTTGCAAAAATACATTTAAGACATTATTTATTTTATCCAGTCTTCATTTTCCCTCACATGAACGTTTCACCTTCTTGACAGGTCACTGCATTTTTTGTTTCATTTTAGTAGTTTCAGAGAACCTGGTAGTCCTTGTAAGCTGAGTGAATAAATAACAGTTTGCTCAGCACTATCAAAATTATTCTAAAATGTGCAACCATAGTCGAACAGCAAATATTCAGTACCCAGGCAGGGTGGATCCTTAGTTTTCCATGATCTCTCACTGAATATATGGGGCAGAAAAGTCTGTTGTTTATACTGTAGTATGTATATGACAGTGATGGCCAACCTATGACACGTGTTTCACAAGTGACACACCAAGCCCTTTTGTGTGACACACATGGCCACACTAGCGCCTGGGCGTGTAGTGCTTGCCTGTTCTTGAACTGTATGAAATACCAACTTTCAATTGAAGATTTAGCAACAAAAGTCACTCATGTAAAGAATTATTTGTTTTTGCTTTTAATAAAATACATATATCAAAAATATAACTTTTTGACTAGAGCCACAAATATCACAAAATTATGGCTCTTTCTAGAAGTGACACAGCACCCGAGTTAAGCTAGGTTTTCTTGCGAATTTTGACACACCGAGCTCAAAAGGTTCACCATCACTGGTATATGAAGTCACTTGATTTTGCTGGGCAAGGGATCAAAACAAAACAAAACTATATATCTCCCTTGGTTTATAGACAAGCTTGAGTTTCCTTGGTCCAGGGCATATCTCACTTACCCAAAGAGATTAAGCTGCTATGTCTACACTTCTGGCAGGAACAGTGGTTCATGTGCACACTATGAAGCTGATTCCATCCCTGAGTAGCTCCCAGTGTACATGGCTGTCCTGATCTTCAGAAGCTGTGAAGCAGTAAACCTGCTCCATAGCTTCATGAGTATAGTCCTCCATGCAGTCTTTTCATTTCTTTAGTGTGAAGGCCACATGGGGGATGGGGTGGGGTGGCTGCATTTGCATGGTGACACCGTACATAAGAACATAAGAACATAAGAGAAGCCTTGCTGGATCAGGCCA
>MTQE01000390.1:12112091-12124026 GCA_014337955.1 Aspidoscelis marmoratus
CACCCTGTGAGGTAGGTGGGGCTGTTAGAACTCAGAAGAGAGCTGTGACTTGCCCATAGTCATGCAGCTGGCTTCATGGGGGAAATGAGGAATCAAACCCAGTATTCCCTGATAAGAGTCCTGATCCCTAACCACTAGACCAAACTGGCTCACATAGATAAAATATTAGTAAGGATGATGGCTTTTTTTTGGTAACCCTAACTATAATACTTTGGGATGGTCAGAAAATTGTTGGACCTTTGATGATCATGATTCAAATAGATACCAAAAGTGAAGTCTCAACAGAGAGATAATTCATTAACTATTATGGAGTTAAAATGAAACATAATTCATAAGCTATAAATGAAGTAGAAAGCATAACTGTATAAAACTATTTTTCCCCTGAGGGCTCAAGCTCATGTTCTTACAGAAAAACAAACAGACATAATACTTTGACTTTTCTCCATTTTGATGGCTCAAGGAGAAACATAGCAGCAGTTAAGATGACCTTGATAATTCAGTTCTCCCCTCTGTTTCCTGCTTTGTAGTCCCTACTGTATCAACATAGCTTATGCGTATAAATGTTAAACTCTTCCCCCCCCCATGTTTTAAGGTGGGTCAGATGGACATCTCTGTGAACCTCAAGTGACCAAGAGAAATGTAGAAGGTTCTTATAGAAGAAAGGAAAGGAAATTATTTTAAAAGATTCTCTCCTTCTTCCTTGCCTCTCGTCCAATCTTGGTTGGAACTAAAAACTATATTTTAGATGGAAAGATGGATGACTGCAGAGGAAAGCAAACATCTACAAATATGGTCTCTTTCTTCAGAACATGCTGTGAATAGATTTATCCCTATTGTGATTAGTGCAGAGTGGGAGAGGCAATGAGTAGCAGTGAAGGGAAACAGGATGTGACTGCTCTTCATTCTTAACCTTCAGTATTAGTTGCTGGAGAAAGCTTTTCTAACGAACATTCTGGGCAGGGGAGGTGATTCTGCCAGCTGAGGCCAGCAAGTTCGTGAAGAAACAATAAATGGTTTATTCCTGCTCACACGTCCATAAGCTTTCACTATAGACATAGGCAGCCTGGATTTCAATTCAGTGCTTATTTTTTTTAAAGTATTAACACTTTACTGTTCCATCCATTTATTTGTATTTAGAATATTTCTATTTCATTTCATTAAGAGGTTTGCTTTGCAACATCATAAAATATATACTTAATGAAAAAAATAAATATCTATGTTTATCTTTTATTTTTGTTTTAAATGTATGTGTGTGGGTTTTTTTACTGTACACGGCCCTGAAACTGCAGTACTCAGTGTGTGTTTTTAAATAAATAACAATAATACATAGAATAAAGGTATAATAAAATCAACACTATAAACTAAGGATCCAGCAAATGCTCGAATACACAAGTACATTTTAAGTAGGTGATAAAAGCTCAGCGGGGCCATTGGCTATCATATTTTAGAAAAGAAACTATTTTATAAGGGGGGGGGTATCCACTAGCATTAAGCACCCATTAAGCACCTATTAGCCACCCAATTGGTACTAATCAGGAAGACCCTGTCCCCACACCAGACCCCATTATGACTCCATGCATTCACACCAGTTTAAGGAAAGTCTGGATTGAATGGGGTCTCCAGGCCCTGAAATCTGGTCCTTCCATGTAACCCTTTAAAGGGGTCTTCAATCCAGTCTTTGGCCGTGAAGACCGGATCAGAAGGCATACATCGGCATCAAGTTAGGGGCAATGGGGTCCAGGGGCAGGCTCTGGGGGCACCATGCTCAGTAGGGTGGGGGTGCCCCCAAACTCGTGTCTTCACAGCCTGTGCTCATCCTTCGAAGATGCCTCTGAATTGAGCACAGGCTGTGTAGCCATGATCTGGTGATCTTTGTAGATGAATCTGATGTGTTCTCCCACTCTGATGGTGGCCCAGAGATGAAAAATAAGGTTTGTTTGGTGGCAGCTAATGTTTAGGGTTATGAGTGGGGCTGCTGGCGTCTCTTTATCCCAGCCGGGAAAAGGCTACATAGCCACTCTGTAAGCACTTCGTAGATGGACTGTGCAAATAGGCTACACAGTTTGTGCCAGACTACGAAGCTGCTAAATAGGCAGCTTTGGAACCTTGCCACTCCACCATGCCCATTGCCACCAGAAATGGTGCTTGATTGACATGCATGTTGACCAGTTGTGCTGCATCACCTTCACACCTTCTGCCTGGGGAGTAACGGATACTTGAGAAGGGTGCTCCGGCATTCCCACTGTGACCATATCTAGGACCCATCAGGTCCTAGACTGCCCATGGAGAAATGTCGGGTCCTTGCCAAGATCCAGACCTTCTAGACTGGATTCATTGAGGACCCCATTTCAAAGGCCCAGATTAAGGGAGGTAAGTGGAAAAACTTCCAATAAGTGGGTGCAACTGGTTGATATCAGAAGATGCCTGATATTGTGTGGTATTATTACTATTGTTGTTGTAACCCTCAAAGTTGGTAGAAGCAGAAGCAGTTTCAAAGCCATTTCAAAATAAAAGATTTCAAAAGAAAGAGAGGGAGGGAGAGAGCCTAGAAAGGAGCTATTTGTGAATTATATATATACATTTGTTTTTAAAGAAACATTTGTATATCATGTCATTATCTAAGGCAAGTTCCAGAAGATACATGTAGGTCACTGGATACTTCCCTTAATCAGGATCTACTAGATCCAGATTAAGGGAAGTACCCATTCCTTAGATCTGGATTTTCTTAGATTTGGATTAAAGGAACTCATTGGAAAAACACCCTTCGTGACTCAATGGGGCAGATCCACTTATATCTCTTGGGAGATGCCAGGGATTGAACTAGTGACCCTCTCCTTCCAAGACAGTTTTTCTGTCACTGAGCTGAAGCCCCTCCCATTTCTGGCTCTTTTACTCTTCAGAGGCCTATTCCACCTGCTTATTGCACCTGGTAAACTCTAGACTGAAAAGTATTAGGTGTTTTTTCTCATTTGTTTTATAGACGCAACTTCTGCATTGCCTTCACTAATGTGCCAACATGGCTAAACAAAACCGATAAAGTCTCATGAAATGTATGAATTCCATTCAAAAATATAAATACAACTGCTAAAGCAGCAATTACCAATCCAGCATTTAGATATATGTGCTGGTTATATGTTTGGCTTTGAATTCTTTTTCCACTCTTCCTGTGTAAATAGGAGGAAAACGCTGCAAAAGTTGTGAATTCAGGTTGATGGAGAAGGGAAAAGAGAATGACAAAACTGGCAAGACGGTGGCTAATCAAATAATAGGATCTGCTAGGAGCAGTAGATAAGCAATCCCAAGCTGTGGCAGTGTTCCGGAATACATTTATTTGCTATTTCAGTTCAGGGATGGTAGAATACAGATTTTTATTCACTGGAAAAAAAATCAGAAACACAAGTTCAGTTGTAGGAAACACTTTTCCTTTTTGCTTCAGCTGACATTGCAAATAATGATCAGTAGAGGTCTTTAAAGAAGGGATTTTTCACATTGTCTAGCAGCATCACTGCTAGCTTTCAGTTTAGGGGCTGGAGTAAGTTAACACAAAGCCAAATCCAAATAAAACCTTTTTTTTTTAAAAAAAAGCTGAATTCTATATTCCGTGTGAGCCAGTTTGGTCTAGTGCAGTGATGGCTAACCTATGACATGTGTGTCACAGGTGACACGCCAAGCCCATTTGGGTGACACACATGGTCACCCTGGCACCTGGGTGTGTAGTGCTTGCTTGTTCTTGAAGTGTATGAAATACTAACTTTCAGTTGAAGATTTAGCAAATGAAATTCAGCAACAAAAGTCACTAATGTAAAGAATTATTTGTTTTTGCTTTAAAAAAATACATATATGAAAAATATAACTTTACTAGAGCTACAGATATCACAAAATTATGGATATTTCTAGATGTGACACAGCACCCGAGTTAAGCTAGGTTTTCTTGCGAATTTTCACACACTGAGCTCAAAAGGTTCGCCATCACTGGTCTAGTGGTTAGGGAGCCAGACTCTTATCTGGGAATACTGGGTTCGATTCTGCCCTCCCCCAAGAAGCCAACTGGGTGACACTGGGATAGTCACAGCTCTCTTCTGAGCTCTCACAGCCCCACCTATCTCACAGGATGTCTGTTGTGGGGAGAAGATTAGGAAAACTTTGCCAGGCACTTTGAGTCCCCTAAAATGGGTGAGAAAAGTGGGATGGAAAAGCCAACTCCTCCTCCTCCTCCTTCTACCTAGGGATGTGTATGAATATTCAAAGCATTCACAATACATATGAATTCAACCACACGTGAGCATTTGAATTTGAACTGAATGTTGGCAAATTCAAAGACTGAGATTCAAATTCAAACTGAATATTTTAATACATTTGTATGAAGCTTCATATAGGATTTGTATGGGATTTGTAAGGGATTCATATGGGATTGAACATCCGTATTGAATATGAATCTTACCACATTCTAAGGGGATCTATTCAATGAATATTCATTCAGTTTCATTCATTCAGTTTATTTGTATACCGCCTTTCTAATAAATTACTCAAGGTGGTTTACAGCAACTATGAAAAATACAATACGAAGTAATATCATAGATAATATACTGTATCATAAAATGATACATAAACAAAATAATACAATATGAATTTTCTTGCATTCGATTTGGCATAAATCAAATACAAAAAAAATAAATTGTGTGCAGCCTAACCAGGTTGGTTGTTCAAAAATCAGTAATATCAATATTACAGAAAATCCAGAAACAGTGTTGGATTTCTTGTAATATCAGTTTCCCGGGCTCTTACCTTATCTGACAGTTCTTCATGTCAGTGTTGCTGTTCAAAAGATGCCAGCAAGCCCTGCTGAGGCCCTGCTATAGTCTGCACTAGCATGTGGATAGCAGATTTCTATTCCAGGGTATAATCCAGAATAAAGGCCAGTGCATAATAATGATGGTGATGATGTTTATTTCTAGAGCTCTTTCCACCAAAGGGTGGTACAAAAATGCAAAAAACAACAGCAATAAAGCTTAAATATAAAACATAATAAAACAATATTTATATCAATGTATCAATGGCTACTAGAATGTATGCCTAGGTGCATCTTTCAGGCTGGAAGGGGGGGGGAAGCAGGACACTTCTAAGGCCATCTGCTGGGACTCGAGAGCAGGAGAAGGTTTGTCCTCGTCTCTGCTTGAGATGCCCATGAGCATTTGGTGGGCTACTGTGTGCGACAGGATGATGGACTAAATGGGCTGTAGCCTGATCCAGCAGGGCTTATGTTCTTATGTTCTTAATATATAACAATTAAAAATACTAATGAGGAGACTAGGGGTGTGCATGAATATTCAAAGGTAATTGAAATTTGATAGAATCTGATCAAATTTCGATATTTGAATTTGAATGTTCAATGTCCATAAATTTAAATTTAGAGATTTGAACTAATTTCAAATTTTGGATCTATTTGTCCAAATTACCCAGACATTCACATGTGTATGGGTTCATACATGATGCTTACTTGCAGGCACGCATCTTCCCCACATCCATATGCATTTGTACAGATTCGTACAGGATGAAAACAGGTTGCATACGGGATAAATATGGTAGGCATACAGACATGTACAGATGAGTATGGATGCATATGGGCACATGCAAATCTTGTTGACGTTCGTAAGTGCAAATTAAAATTGAAACGAATAGATTTGAGTTTGCTTAATTCGAATCAAATTTTGTTAAATTCAAATTGAAGTTGGTTAAATTTGAATTTTAAAGATTTGAATCAAACCAAAATTTTGGATATTCAATTTGAACGGAATCTAATCTCAAAAATTGCATTCGTGCACAACCCTAGAGGAGAGTACAAACATTTTAGGGTTAAAGAACCCAAAGGCACCAGACCCTTTGGAAAGCCAGGGAAGAGATGCACCAATTGCAAAATCTCTCATCCTTCCTGTTTTTCCTTGCCTGGGAAGTTGATACCAATGCTGTATTGTGCTGCATTACGTAGTTTCGAAGCAGCATTAGACCTGATAAGTTAATTCTACAGTTCTATCTTAAGAATAACTCAGAAACAAGCTTTGTTTCTCTATTGTTCATAACACCTTCAAATACAGGATTAAATATCCAGCAATGAAGACTGAAAACTTGAGGCTATCACATAATTCTCTGCTGCTTTGCAAAGGAAGTAGTTGCAGCTGTATTATCTCTGTGTGAAAAGACAGGGTTGTTAGTTCTCTCTGTAGAGAATGTTGTGCCTTGACTAAAGGGGTGAAAATATAATCTTAATTTTTCTTTTTTCTTTTTTTAACTGAGCGTTGAAAATAATTTATAAGCAAAGGAATTTATCCAGAATGTCTTTCATGTTCAATTTCTCAGGAGGGGAATTAAATAGGAGTTTGCTTCCAGTAGTCAAAAACAGGCAAAAGTGATGTTGACACATTTGCCGACAGCCTGCCAGGTACCATTTTGGATGGTGCAGTAAATTCTCCAACAGGTTTGGAATGTCTTGTGTACTCACTTATGCTTTGATTCAATCAGTTTTACCAGCCTTGAGTGTTCTGGAGTTTGCTTCACATCCCACCATCCTTAAATGGTGATAATTACATAAAGCTCTGATCGGTTTTGATGGTTTAAGTACACCTCTGGGTTGAATCTGAGACTCGAGGGGGCAAAGAGAAAATAAATTTTAAAAATGTTTTACCTTTCTCCAAAGCCTCCTTTTGTTCACCTCTTTCAAAGATAGGTTTTCTCCACTTTCATGGTTGGTCACAGTTTGTGGCAGATCTGGGGTGACGGACTGTTAGGGCCTTTTCGCACATGCCACCGAAAAATGGATCTATAAAGATCTGTTTTTCAGTGAGCCATTTTTTCCTGAGGATCTGTCCCTGCTTAGGACAGATCTTCTTGGCACCCACACATGTGCAAGGCGGCGGTGGCAAGGCCAGATAGGGGAAACGGATTGGGGTGGGTGCTGTGCAGACGCACCAGCACCCATCCCAATCTGACCTCTGAAGGCCCTCCCCTGTCAAAGAGGGGGAGTGCATGCTCTCCCTTTTTGACAGCTCTCCCCCCGGACTACCCAATTGGCTCCTTTGGAGCCAGCACGGAGAGGCTGTCAGCTGGCTTCCCCGGCTTCCCCCTCGCAAGAGAAGGTGTGATTGTGCCTTCTCTTGCGAGGGGGAACCCACAGCCTACCCACCCCACCCATCCGTCACAGCTGCAACAGATCCAGAGTCCATTCAACATGGTTTGAGAATGGATTGAAAGTGGATTCAGGGTGGATTTGACACTTTCAGAGCAGATAGAAGGGGATGTATTTGAACAAATATGAATTTTCTTACATTTGATTTGATATGAATCAGATGCAAAGAAAAAAAAAGGCATTCATGCGCATCCCTAATACAAAGTTTAATGCTGGTATTAGGTCCTGTGGTGTCAGATTAGATAACTTCTGTAGCCCTTTGATAAAATCTAGGACTATTCAACACAGAGTATTCAACTTGAGTCTTCAGCCTTTTCAAGTAGACACAGCTGGGTATCTCTTCCTTAAGGTACTTAAATTCTGCTCCTCTTATATATATATATGGCTTTATTGGTTGCCATGATGCTTACATTAAAAACATTACAAAATACTGTGGTATCACAGTGCCAGTTTCCCACCTTATCTTCTCTTAAAGTCCATATTCTTACCAGAAGTTGTTTACAGTTCATTCATCTCGATTTTATCTTATAACATTTTGTAATTTCAGGGACTTTATTTATTTGTGCTTGTCACCATCCTATTAACTGCATTTTCTCAAGGATATTTGTTTCATATAATTTAGCAACTGAGTCCATAAGTGGTTGCCAGATTTTCAAATAACTGTCTCTTATAATTTTGGCTTCCACCCTACCCTTTTGTTCAGTAATAATTTTGTTTAACATTCCATTCCATAATCCATAACCCTGCTCCTCCTGAGTAACAAAATGGCTCAGCAGAGAGTATCTCTGTCTCTGCACAAATAGGTGGTTTTATAGAACTGTGTAAGTGGAGAAGCACCTTAGGTGTGCTGGCTCACCATTCCCCAAGTGTGTGAAATGTCAGGAATCTACTATGATCGCTTTCATGATGCAAACTTAAAATAAGATGATAAGAACACTGGAAATGCCTCAGTGAATCAGACCTGCAGGCCATCTAGTCCAACAGTGTGTTCTTGCAATATTCAACCATCTACAAAGGGGAGCTCACCACAAGACACACATCTTGCTTGGCTTTCAGTCTTCCAACAGCTGACCTTTGGAGGCACACCACCTTCTAATAGCCATTGATAGCCCTCACCTCCATGAATGAGTCCATCCATCCAAGCTAGTAACTTATACCACATCTTGTGGAAGTGAATTCCAAAATTTATGTGTGGTATAAAAAAAAAAAATGAAAAAGGTCTTTTTGTCTGCTTTGATTTGTCCATGTTTTTCTCATCTGCTTTGTGCACATGATGCATAATTTTATATACCCTTACCATGACTCCTCTCAAACATTTCCTTTCTAGCAGTGTTATGAGGGAAGCTGAACTGTCTTCTTTATCCCTTAGAATTCTATACATTCTAACTGCACAGTTCTCCCATTCCTGGAAACCTCATTTTTCCATTTTGTTTTGCTTTGGTGTAGCTTAAAGCAGTTGTCTTTCTCCACCAGATGGCACTCTCCACTCATTTCTTTAAGAAGAAAGGACAGTCTTGGAGAATATATGTCTTCTTCATGCCAAGCCTTTTGGGTTTGATCAGTAGTACAAATTGTCCTATTTGGGGTTTTGTCATACCTATAATATTGCCCAAGCGTTAATCCAAGCATTAGTCAAGAAGAAGAAAAAAAAATGTAAGAAGAAAGAAGAAGAAGCTTGAGGGTCTTTTCACTTATGATTGCCTGTTCCCATCTCAAAAACTGGAAAAAGTGAAAATCTATGTTAGCTATCTATCACTGTGTTCATGCCGTGGATCCCATGTAATCCTTCTTGAAAATGCTGTAGTGCTGAAACTCCAGTAGAGTTACAGGAAATAATACTGAGCCCATCCATCTCAGATACTCATCTGACACAGCCTAGCTACAGCTCAAGAGGTTATCAGGAAGGATTTTATGCATGACAAAGACATGCAGGATTTTGTTTAGATGGCAGGGCAAGCCTCAGCCCTTACCTTTTCTTGTGTTTGCTCTCACAGTGCATCTAATGGTGTTAAATACCTACCCCTACCCCAAATCTGGGAACAAGCATCAGAAAAGGTAAGTAATATTGCTATTTCAGAAAACTTGGGATTGGAGTTCTTTTTGTGGCAATAGTAATATTCTAGAATTTCACCTCTATATCCCGGGACTATGATGAGATTGCCATGGATATGTGACAATCCCAATGAAATTCTGGGATAATCCTAAATTTTAGACCATGCCTGGACACAGCCTCCTTTTGGTGCCCCCAACTGCATTTTCCGATGTGAACCCCCACTTACTCCTGTCCTTACAGTAGGGCTTCCCATGCTCCCTCACTGAGGCTACTTGAGATGGTCTGGTATGTGGTGTTAGAAGCTCCTGCCACAGTAGTTTTGGAGTTTTTCAACATCCATGTGGAGGCTATGCCTCAGTATGTAATGGGCCCAACTCATACAACAGATTGGTGAGAATCTATCAGTAGAAGAATGTCCGATCTGACTAGATCTGTAGATAAGATCTGTGAGCAGAGTGTTTACCTGATTGCTAAATTCTTCTCCTGTGGCTCGATGCTTCTCCGGCGGAGACTCTTGGCACGGCTCCCAGTCTACAGCATTCCAGCATTCAATTAAGAATCACGGCAGTTCCAGAGTTAAGTCTAACTCTCTATGTTTATTGCAAGTAAGAATTACACAGGATATAGCAAAGCAAACACAGGCATCTAGCCTGGCGGATCCCCAATCCATTCCATGGTTTTCAGCTTACATACTTTGGCTAGCAGCAAGCAAAACAGCAAGCGATAGATAGATCGGCTAACAGCAACAGCCGTCACAGCATGGCAAAAACAGAAGCCTTTTTACATAGTAGCACCCGGACGTTGTATTATGACAACTTCCGAGGCTTGAATGAGTTCTGTCCCCCCTCCCAAGTTGCCTACGTGCTAGCAAACACTTCACGACCTTGGTTCTCAGGAGAGAGGCAGACACGCTATCAGTTTGTTTTGAAAAATCTTTCAGTACATCCGAGCTGTGTTTTCCCTCACACTTTTCTCACATTCTAACAAAGAATTGGTGGTAAGCCTGTTGTCATTGATGGATCATTTGCTGGTGAGGGTTGGACTTGCAGGGGCAGCTGCCATCTGCAGGTATGGGGGACTTACTGAGATGGTCTGCTTCCAGAGAGTAATTTCTGGAGAAATTTACACTTAATGGCACTCCTGTTGAGGCTCTGATCTCTCTTTGAAATTGGGAGATGCCTTCAGTGTAATGGTCAATGGCTAGGAAGGTCAATGGCTAGAGTGCAGATGGAATAAATTATGTTGTGAGACTGACTGAACACAGGTCAAAAGATATTATCATGCCTACCTTATGGTGGTGGTGATGGCTAAAATGATTTTTTCTCTCTCTCTGCCACCATTGCATCCTCAAATAGCCATATGGCAAAACCCTTCTGAGTGGAGAATGGACTATAAGATCTAGCCTGATGGAGCATGGGCAACAGCAATGAAATGCCAGTTGTGACATTTTTGCAAGGCCTTTTGAGGGCAAAGGTGCTCAGATTCATGAGGGATTGTGTAGCAATTGCAAGTTTGCCCAGGTTTTTCCACCAGCTTCTCAAGCCTCAGGGTAAAAGGAATCTCCCTGCTTCCACAAGCTTGCAGTGCACACTTGACACCAGCAGGGGCTGGACTCTTAGCCTGGGGGCAGAATGGATGCCCAGCCGCATGGTCTGCCTTCCCCTTCCTGCATGCCACAGGATGTGACATCAGAAGGACTTCTGACCTGCTCAGCTGATGTGGCTTGATCTATCCGGTCTCTGGATTGTGGCTTTACAACACTTCCTTCCCCGCCCCTCTGTGATGGGCTATTTAAAGCTCTGTACAGAAATAAAGATCTCTCTCTTCAAGCTGATCTCTGCCTCATGCCTCTTCTCTCTCCCTCCCCCATTTTCTAGCTCTCAGGGTTAGGCCAGACACATGGGCCTGACCCCTGGTTACCTGGGCTGGTCAGATAACTGGAATACTTTTGCAACACCTGGTGATACTGGTACCAAGTATCGTTACAGCCCTTGGGTTGTAACCACGTATCGCTGTGGTTCTCAGGACTGCAGCCACGATCGAGGTAGCCATAAGCTGCCTCCCCCTCAGGTTTCCCAGAGCCAAGGATTCAGGTTGCAAAACTGGATTGCAACAGGATTGGATGCCACAGTTGCCAATAGTCCAGAGGAAGTATCCAGAGAATTGTCTGAGCCAGTTATTTTGAATTAATCATTGTGGCCGGACGAAGTGGACCAGCTGCTTGCTGGGGTTTGGCTGACAAGATGTCCTCTGGATCCTTGCCCTTCTTGCCTGATAAAAACTAGCCAACAAGTTATGACCACATGGATCCAGAGAGGTCCTCGCTGGCTCCAGAAGATTTAAACAACTATTGTTCAGTGGCCAACAAATTTGGGACAGGTTATTGGAGAGTGTTGTGACTGTTCAACTGCGGCAATGCTTGGGAGAATCTGATTATCAAGACCCATTTTAGTCTGGCTTCAGGGGCCTTAGTTTTGAATAAATAAGAGTATGGATGTGGGGGGATTCACACTTGCAGAACCATTAAGCAAATGAAAAATCAAATACTTTACACTAATTCATATTGTATCTCTCCAAAAATATTTAAGGAAAAACATGTACAGAGCTGCATGGGCTGGAGGGATAACCTCATTGATTAGTGTACATGAGTACATGAACAGCGCTTTATTAATAATAATAATAATAATAATAATAATAATAAT
>MTQE01000390.1:12151635-12182372 GCA_014337955.1 Aspidoscelis marmoratus
TCACTCCAAATCTCCGGATGACCTCTCCCAATGGCTTCATATAGATGTTAGATAGCATGGGAGATAAGATCAATCCCTGAGGAACCCCACAAGTGGGTTCCCAGGGTGTCGAATCAGTGTCTCCCACAGTCACTATCTGAGATCTATTCCGGAGATAGGAGCAGAACCAGTGCCAAGCATTGCCTCCCACTCCTAAACTCCGTAGTTTCTCCAAAAGGATACCATGGTCAATGGTATCAAAAGCCGCTGAGAGGTCCAGGAGAACCAACAGGGTAGCGTTCCCCCTGTCTCGCTCCCGGATAAGGTCATCAACCAGGGCAACCAAGGCAGTTTCCGTGCCATAACCGGGCCTGAATCCAGATTGAAATGGGTCTAGATAATCAGCTTCTTCCAAGCATGCTTGCAGTTGAACAGCGACAGCCCTCTCCAAAACCTTGCCTAAGAAAGGTATGTTAGCCACTGGGCGATAGTTGTTTGGATCTTCCGGATCCAGGGAAGCCCTCTTCAGTAGGGGGCGCACCACAGCCTGTTTCAGGGCCAGTGGAACCACCCCATCCCTCAGAGAGGCATTCACTACCTCCTGGATCCACCCGGTCATACCTTGTCGGCTAGTCTTTATCAGCCATGAGGGGCAGGGATCTAGAGAGCATGTCATCGGCCGCACCCCTGCAAGCAGCTTGTCCACGTCCTCAGGCTGCAACAATTGAAACTCATCCAACCTATAAATTGCAGGTTTTTCCCCACCCTCATTTGAGGACATCTCACAATGCCTTTTGAGACCAAAGACCACAGATGACTTTAAGGTTTGTGTTTTAACATTGAAATGAACAGTTTTTGTTTAATGTGGTTTTTTTTATTTAAAAGGTTTTTTAAAAAATAAAAATAAAAATGTGGGTTTTCTGAGAAGCAAAAACCAAAAACAAATGAAAGCAATTATTTGTTTGATTAACCAGTTGTATAACCAACTGAACAAATGGGTGAAAAGTGGTTTTCATTTGTGCATAGTTTCACCTGCAAGGAAGGTATGTTTAGAGAGAATTTACAGCATGTTTTCTTGATGAAGTTCTTTGTTGCTGGGTGTATCTTAAGGATGTGGACAAATATTCTAAATATTCATTATTTGTACGAATTTGGACATTCGTACTTTAATAGCTGTACGAATCTGAATATTTCAAGTTATTTTTACGAATCATTTGGATATTAAAACAGGATGTGTATGGATGCATAAGAGATTTGTATCATTAAATATGTATCAAATATCCGTACAAATAGATATGGGTGTATTCGTATTGGTTCGAATGTCCAGATATTTGTTTTTCTTTATTCATACACATTTGGATTTTTGAATACTCGATGTTATGAATCAAATGTCAAAAATTGCATTCATGCACACATCTAGCATATCTTTTTTGCTGGCTATAGAAGAGGTTTGTGCTAGCAGTATTATATTTTAGCCTTTTCAAAAAACATTCCCTTTTTCATGCTATTACTTTTAATGTTAATCTCATATGTTCTTCTAAAAAGTTGTTCATGGAGCAATGGATAAATCAGTGAAATAAACTTGCAGGTATAGTTAATTTGAGTCTTTCAACCTAATGGATATATGGGGTAATGATTTTCTATCATTTAGCTTTTCCTGAGCAGCCCCCAAACCTTATGTTCTCATCCATCATGTACTAGAATAAGGACGGAACCAAAATGCAGTAGAAGTTTGCATTCAGTTTGAGTTAAAGCTTCAGCATAGAATGCTTTTGAGTATTTAAGCCTCAACTATCCTTAGTTTGGAGGAAACAGGCATCATTCAGACGTAAGGGATGAACAGGGCAAAAGGTGTTACTAAGGAAATTGTCTTCTCTTATTTCTGCTGGAATGAAAAGCTGAGCCATAAATAGAAATGGTAATACTGCAATGTTTAATCAAGTCTATGGATTACAGTTTTGCAAATAACTAAATTGTTCCCCATTAACCTTTACCTTTTTATAGGAAAATATAATCACCATTCCTGTCATGGGGCAGGTTTATGCTTCTCAAATAATTCTGGTAACTATGGTGCTTTTGCAGTAAGTTTTATTTTTGTAGTATTATTATGGTAGTAGGCAACTGAAAATTAACCAAGAACAACACATTAACAACTTCTTGTTCTAAATTAAAGATCAACATTTTATTTAATGCTCATCTTTCCATTGAGGTGAAAACTTTTTAATGGGCCAAAGGGAATAGTGTGGTTTTGGACAGGATAAGAGAACAGTGACTTTGCATTCTTGCATTCTCTGTGTGTTTCTGTCTGTGTGCATGCTCACACGTGTGTATGTGTATGTGAACTTTGAATTATCTTCCTTTCAAAGCTAGAAATTTTTGAATGCATTCTGATTTGCAATATTGAGGTGTGCAATGTTATGCCAGCTGTTAAAACAAACAACAATAATAAATCCTGGATATTTTTGATACCTTCACCTGCAAGACTAAAGTGCTATTTGCCTGGGGATGTAGACATACTGCTTGCCAGGGTTTGCCTGACAACATGCCCTCTGGATCCTTGCCCTTCTTGGCTGATAAAAGTTAGATGCCCAGATGGGTCCAGTGAATGTCTCTTTGAGAGATGGGTGTTCCCATTGGATCCTAAAGAGGAGGTGGCACATCCCCTCTTCAAGAGGTCCTCCCTGGTTGCCCTGAGTAGTAGTAGTAGTAGCAGTTGTTGTTGTTGTTGTTTTATCAGTAGAGAGATTGGAAAGTACAACCCTGCTGGTTCTCCCAGATCTCTCAGCAGCTTTTGATACCATCGATAATGGTTTCCTCCAGGTAAGGCTTTGAAGTCTGGGAGTTGGAGGCAGCATGCTTCATTGGTTCCACTCCTGTCTCTAAAAGCTATCCCAGAGATTGGTTGTGGGATATTCTTGCTTGACATCCTGGGAACTCATCTGTGGGTTTCCTCAGGGATCAGTCATCTTTCATGCTCTTTAATATCTATATGAAGCCACTGTAAGAGATCACCAGGAGATTTGGAGTAAGATTCATCAATGTGCAGGTGACTCCCAGCTCTTTCTCTATTTGCCATTTGAGCCAGGAGAGATGGTTGAAGTACTTGACAGGTGTTTGGAGGTGGTAATGGGGCCAATAAATCTAGGGTTGTGCTTAGACTCTGCACTGATGCTTGAGGTTCAGATGCAGTCTGTGGTGAAGAGTGATTATTTCCAACTATGGCTAGTTCAACAGCTGACGGCCTTTTTGGACAAAGATGATTTGACCATGGCTATCCATGCTCTGGTAACATTCAGACTGGGCTGTTGTAATGTGCTCTCTAAAGACACAACTCTTTGCCATGATCTTTGGCTAAATAAGAAAGCAACTTTTCCGCCATACTTTCAAGCACTGTTATAGTTTTAGTATGCTCATTTTACATTTGGTTTTTGATATGGCAACCTGCCCTGAGACAGGTGGGACTAAACAAATACATATCTAAAGGAACGCCAACTCCCATACCGACCTGCCTGTGCCTTATGATCAAGCAGTGAGGCCCTCCTGATCATCCCACCACATTCAAATTTTAAAGATTCAAATCGATTTGAATTTTTGGATATTTAATTGAATCCCAAAAATTGTGTTCGCACACACCCCTAATGCTGGGTATTGATGCTCTGGCCCTCTGGAGTCTAGGGTGTAGCTCAAGCACTGCTCTATTGCTGCTCCTGAATTTTGATAATAGGTGATAAAGGCTTGCCTAATGATCCAAAGATGCAGTAAATGCCTCTCAGATTATGAATAGGTTTGGTTTTTCTAAAACTGGAACTGAGGAGAACCAGGACAAACAAGCTCAGTTGGTTCAATATTGAACCTCAAGCTTTCCACAGACAGTTTGCAAATGGGTTTTTAAAACTTTAAACTGCATTAAGAAAAACTCTGTTCAAAAGGCAGCTTGGGTCAGTTTTGAACATTTCAAATCAAATTGCCTGACAGTTCAAACCAAATGTTCAACAAAACATCTCTGGTTTAGTTTGATTCAAACCAGCCTCTTTGAATGGGAACTGATTCAGTACTATTTGAACCAGTTTGAACCATTTGGTTCATTTTCTAACGGATGGTCATAAACCAAATTTGTATGTGCCTAGGTTACTGTAAATAATTAGACATTGCATTTAGTATTGCAATTTTAATTATGTGTTTATTGTTAAATATAAGGAGAAGGAGAGGAAAACTTAATTCTCTTCTTTTCTTAGATTTTCTCGCAAGCAGCAGGAGGGGAAACCACAAAGAAAAAAGTAGTAAGCAGCAAGAAAGCAGGATATACTTTGTTCTCCAGTGAAAACACTGTAAAACAAGATGAATAGTCATGTAAATCTGATCTGCCAAATAATTTAACAGAGGAAGGCAGAATAATGGAATGAAATCAGGAAAACTGTACCCTAGTGCAATTTCACACTTCACTATTTTAAATTCAATCACAAATTCTTTTGTTATTCTTAGATGAACACTCACTGTGGATCAACATTAATTTGGGGAACTCAAAGGGAGGTTCTTCTCAAATATGAGAATGTATAGGTGCATGCAGAGAATGCATTGCCATTTCTTACACCTTTGTGCAACTAAAACAGAAGTCAACAATTTATTTTTTTCCAAGAAAGTATTTTTTGTATTGAATTAAGTTAGAAACTTCTCCCTGAGGAGACCACCCAGTCCTAGCTAGCATTCCAAACATAATTTTAACATTCCAGTTATCTTCAGATAAAAGTGTTTTGTTTTTTTTTCTTCAATCAAGCTTCTACATCTATGGTAGGCACAATCAGCAAATCATGGGCAGCAACCGGCTTGGCATTTTTTTTCCCCTTCCTTCCAGTCCAGTTCTGAAATGATACAGACTGGTGAAAAAATTGGAGTAATCAATCCCATCATGTGAGTTAGGATAGCATCCATTCTTTTCTCTCCCTACAGAAACAATTTCCCGGCTCTTCCCAACAAATTCCACAGATGTCTCAATTGCAGCTAGCTGCCTACAATCACACTCACAATTCCTGCCCCCAATTCAACAGTAAATTACGTTCAGGGGCAAAACTGAACACGATCCATTTTCAGTGTTGCTTCTTGGAGTACCACTGAAAAACATCTCCTACTGAATGCTAGACTGTGTGGGTGTACTATCCACACACCTGCATGGTCTTGTCCAATTATAGTCCTACAACTATACTGGGCTCGGGAACCATTTTTAGTGTCCTCCTTGCCCAGTCTATGTTTAATCCAATGTGAATGAAGCCTGGCCCAGTCCCCATTAGCAAGTGGGCTGCTGTTCTGCAATCTGGAATTTGCTCCAGAATAAGAAGCAGTATAAAAAAGGACCCGTGAAGACATAATTCTAGACTGAAGAGGTCTTTTGCCCTCTTTTTCCATGTGTAGTCCAAGATCTGGATCTTCAAGATCCAGATCTCTGAGATGGGATCTTCCTGGAGAACCGGATCTTGAAGATGCCTGAAGACCCCACTGTGGACACCTTTAATCAGGTCCATACAAAATCCAGATTTAAAGTCCTGAAGGAACCATTAAATCTGGATTTCCCCTGCCCTTGTGGGGACAGGGCCTTGCAGATGGGGCCTTCAATGGGGTCCAGGTGGGGACAGGGCCTTCCCAACTGGTATCAATCAGGTACTAATAGGTCTTAGAAGGGTTCTAAGCCCTAGTGGGAAAAAGCCCTTGGTGTCATCTAGGAGGCCTGTTTTGGTGTTCTTGCCCTATAATTCATGGCAGAGCTTGCATAAAAAGTGCCAATTTATCTTACAGTGTGACATTTGTTTCTGGAAGGGGCTTAAGGAATAAAAATGTAATGAACAAAACTTGATAAAAGACTGGTGCATTTAATCCCCTATCTCCCTTTTAAACAGCTGACTTATTGAAGGAACAATAAAACTCTCTGAGAAAGTGTTACTTCTAATTTTACCTACCCTGGAATCCATTTCAATGATTTTCTAGCTTTTAACATGAGAAATAAAACCTCCCATTTGATTAAACAATGCCAAAGGGGGAACCATTAACATCTGGGTGATTTGATCGCATAGGAAAGCAACCCAGTGCTAAACTGATGATAGCAAAGTATGTGGCAAAGCTCTCTGCAGATTTCGCATTGCATTTTTAATGGGACCTCAGAAGATACAGTGTACTAACAGTTGTATTTTAAACTTAGCTGAGCATTTTATCAATCCCTGATTATTTCTCTGAAGTTTTGCTTTCTGAACATACTCACACCTATAGTTTTTCTGCATCAGACCAATAAGCCATCATTTCTAGCAGCTTCTAGCGAGAGTGCAACAGTTTTTAAACATTGACTTTGGAACATTGCAAGTTATGCAGAATATGGTATAGTTACTTATGTACTTACCTGTGCCCTACAAGGATTGAGGGGGTGGGGGTGGGTTATTTGGTCTGGTATGATGTTGTGAGTTATGTCTTACAGGTTATGTTTGTGTAATTTATATCTTATAGCTTTTTCAAGAAGAAGAGAGTTGGCTTTTCTATCCTGCTTTTCTCACCTATTTCTGGGGACTCAAAGTGGCTGACAAAGCTTCCTGTTCTTCTCCCCACACCAGGCACCCTGTGAGGTAGGCGGGGCTGTGAGAGCTCAGAGGAAAGATGTGACTAGCCCAAGGTCACCCAGCTGACTTTGTGAAGGAGTGCAAAATCAAACCCAGTGTCCCCAGATAAGATTCTGGCTACTTAACCACTAGACCAAACATTCTAATAGTCTTTAATCCTCACCATCTCTGCTTCCATCTTCTCCTCAAACTTGCAAAACCAGCACATAACCAAAGGATATGACCCTCAGTTTGATGATTATCACCTCAAAGACAGAGCCAGGTTTTATTGTGTTTCAGTGAGTCGCCATGATTAGGATACTCTGAGGCAAACTTGAGTTCACCTCAGGAAAGTCCCCATGCAAAGCTCTCATTTGGGCTACATGCGCCACAAAAGGCAAGAACTCGGAGCAAATCACCTCTTTCTAACTGTTCTCGCCCTGAATTAGGAGGCAAGAACGGGTTATCCTGGGAGCATGGGGATACTTCCGGGTTATTGCCGATTGCAGCATTAGCGAGCGGGGTTTCGCTGTCCCCACCCTGCATGCTGTGATCGCAACTGTCCCCCCTTGCCTCATCTTGTGATTGGGCAGGCATGCCTGGGGAAGGGCTTGCTTTAGCAAATGAGCACCTGGCAGCTTCCCTGCACTCAGCTGATCAGCTGTCAGACAGGTATAGCAGCTGTCAAGCGCATGAGCGGAGTTCCGGTAAAATAATTAAAACAGCTGTGGCTTCAATCAGTGAGCAGGGTTCCGTTTTGCACCTCCAAAAGCCACACACTGCATGACAGGGGGGCATAATAGGAAGGGAAAATGGCTCATTGATTGAAGCCGTGGCTGTGTTTTAATTATTTTAGTGGAGCTCCGCTTGTGTGCTTCACAGCCCCTATACCTCCGTCAGGTGCCTCTGCACTAAATTAAGCCCTTACCCAGGTGTGCCTGCTGGATTGCACAATCAGGCAAGGGGGTCATGCTTGCACCCAGGGGGAAGGGGTGAAGAAAACTGTGTTCCCTAATTCAGGGGTTTACTCTGGTTTTCACAGGGACAGACGGGCTTGGCTTGAACCTGCACTGTCCTCAATTACCATGGGAACTTCTTAATGCGGACTATGATTCACATTAAGTCTGCCCCAAATCCACTCTGAAGTAATGGCAGCCCACGGGGATGCACCCTTTGACTGATTACTTTATCCTGCATTCATGATTTTTTAAAAATTAATTTCCACGTCTAATTCAAAGGTGCCTGTCTTACATCCCTCAGACTTTCTCCAGGTCCAGATTTTATTACAAATAATAGTAAAAAATTCAAGGTACATCTCCTCCTTGACTCATTGTCATGAACTCTATGTGATGCTGTCTGACCTGAGATTGCATCTGTCAGAAAAAATAATTGTATACAGAATCCATGTTGTGACATCTGATCTGAGATTGCACCTCTCTGTTACTAATTGTCCACAATTACTGCAGTAGTCTATTCTCTTCAGAGTTTTTTTCTGTCCAAGCTTGGTACATAAAGCGCTACCCTGTGTCATCTTGCAATGACACAACTGTGTGACTCTGTATACCTTCTATAGTGAAGCTTTAAAGACTTCCATCACGATTTATGCTGCTTCTACTAGAGAATGGTTGCTGCCGAGGCTCTTTAAGTGTGCAAATGTTATCTTCACAATTTTCTTCTTGACTTGTCCTCATAAACAAGGAGGACCAGGAAGGTGAACTCTACAATTCAAGAATCTTCTAAATATCAGGTTTGATGTTGACAGATACTCTAGGGCATTTTTATTTCTGAGGCTGAAATCCAAATGGGTCCTTCTACTCTAATGGTAAATCTGCCATTTAAGACCATTGACGTCTCCCTAATGGCAGCATTATCTCTCTCTGTGATGGCATGAAATGAAACTGCTATTGCTCAAGGACTGATGAAAAGTCTGCTCATAGCTTGGATCTGGTATCAGCAAAAGAAAGCAATATATTGAAGAAAACGTATGAGCAAAGGATGGAGTTCTCTACAATAGAAGCGGGGTAAGGTGGGAACCTATTAATTCCATAGACAAAATAACATTTCTGCCAAGTAAGTTACGGCTGGAAATGAATTAGGATTTCTGCCATTTACTTGTCTTCCCTATGGACTTGTATACCTGGGGGCTATGCCTCAGTCTCCTATCTGGGAATACCGGATTCCATTCCGTCCTCCCCCATGAAGCCAGCTCTGTGACCTTGGGCCAGTCACTGCTCTCTTCTGATCTCTCACAGCCCCACCTACCTCACAGGGTGTTCTGTTGTAAGGAGATGAATAGAAAAGCTTTGTCGGCCGCTTTGAGTTCTCTTAAATGGGTGAGAAAAGCAGGGTAGAAGAGCCAACTCTTCTTCCCAACTGCATCCACACTGAACTATGGACAATTCATGAACAGTCTATGCAACTTTCCAGGATGATATAACTGGACCAGAGGGCACACAAGCAAGTGACTTGGTTTATTGGAGCTGAGCCACCTGGCACCATTTCACGAAGCACCTCAAAGTGACTCTGGAAGTGGATGTCCTCTGGGTGCCAACCCAGTCCCAGTTGGCATCTATGGAGTCTGGGAAATTCCATTCCTAGCCTTTGTAACTGGACCACTTGTCAGTCCTGGGTAGGATGGCTTATTCAAGCCCACTTGACTATAGTAAGCAATTTCACTTGTAGGGCAAATTGTGGCACTTCAGATATTCTTGGATTACAGCTGCCATTGTTTTTAATGGACTGGCACAGAATGATGGGAATTTAGTCCAATAATGGCTGGAGAGCTACAGTTTGAAACCCTTGATTTAAGACAATTTTGGAAGCCTGATACAGCTCCCCTTCACACACACACACCTTGTGTTTTCTCCCCTAGTCAAATAACCTACTCAAAACACAACTGTTTTAATACTGCTGCCTTTTCCATTAGGGGAGTGTATGGATGCAATTTTTGGGATTCAATTCGATTCAAATTGAATATCCAAAAATTCAATTCAATTTGAATCTTTAAAATTCGAATTTACCCAAATTCCATTCAAATTTACCCAAATTCCATTCGGATTCAGCATATTCAAATCCATTTGTTTGAATTTTTTATTTGAATTTGCACTTACAAATGTTGACAACATTCATATGTGCCTGTATGCACTGTTACGCATCCCATATGTATCTGTACACATCTGTATGCATCCTGTAGTTATCCTGTACACAGCCCATTTTTGTCCTGTCCGGATTCATACAAATGGTTATGCATGTGGGGAAGTTGCATATGTGCAAGTACGTATCAAGTATAAAGCCGTACATATACGAATGTCCAAATAATTTGAACGAATAGATTCAAAAATTCAAAATTCGTTCAAATGTTTGAATTCAAATTTATGGACATTCGATTCAAATTCAAGTTTTGAAATTTGGACAAATTCAATCGAATTTTGAATGTCTTTGAATATTTGTGCACATCCCTACTTTCCATATTGATACTGGTTTCATGAATGCAACTAGGTTCTTTTCTTATATGATAGCATCATGTTTTACTCTCTGGTTTACAATATATGCATTTTATTGACTATATTGCAGTGCTCTTTGGATTAAAAGGCTGAAGCATGCTTTAAAAGGTAACAGGATGACCATCACGTTAATCAAATGGAAACCTTTGCTTACTCCTTCCTTCCTTCCAATCCAATACTCTCCAGATTTAATTATAGCTTGGTAAGTGCCCCCCACCCCACCCCATGTCTAGACATTTTCTTGCCTCTGTCATAGGTGTTGATTGTCCAAATTCACAAATCCCATCTGCAACAAAGGACACACTGACAGGAAAGCTATAAACATTGTCCCTGAACTTTAAAAGATGTTGAACTGTTTAATAATGTATTGGGTTCATTAAGCTTTAACTCCATCTTGTCTTATTTCTGCTTTTTTTGTCCAAAGATTTTTCCTCCAAAGTACCTCTGCCTCCCCCTTGGCCTTTCCTGTACACCCATAGCTCTTGTAAACACACAGACACACACACACCAAAGGCACACTCTGAATTGTGAGGAGCCTGTTGAAAAAACTGCTCTTTCCTTTCATACTGGAAAACAAGCAATATTATTTCGTGCTATTCATTAGGGGAAGGTTTAAGTCTGATGCTAATTTTGAAAGGTCATGTTTGGTCTGATAGTAGAAAATATGAAGAAGCTGTCAGAAGGACAAAGGAAAGGGCACCAAGATGGAATGTGTGTTTTATTAATGAGTAAGCATCTTCAAGCCTCTTTCTAGTTAGCATATTTTTAGTCTGTATGTGATGACAGAGAAATGGATGGCAATGAATGCAGTGAAATTAGAGCCCAGTTCATCCCTTTTCACTGTGGCAGCAGCTTTTGCTTTTGGAAGTACCAGTTCTTCAATGTGCTTCTTCCAGATAGCAGCAACTTATGCAGGAGGGCTATCAGAGATGTGGCGAAGGGGGAGGAACTAATTGGAGGCTTACTTTTGACCTCTCCAAACTATATCTTTGGGTCTTTCTGCTCTTCTTTCCCAGCAAGTGCACTAAGGACCTCTCTTCTGCATATTAGTCCAAGATATGGGAGGTCCTGCCCACTGCTAGTTCTGCCCATTGGACAGGACAGGACAGAACATGATCAGATCAAGAGGTCCTTGATTTAAGGGTGTGCACAAATATTTGGAGGCACTGGAAATTTGATTGAATCTGCCTGAATTTCAGCATTCAAATTTGAATTGAACATCCATAAATTCACATTTAAAGATTCAAATGAATTTCAAATTTTGGATCTATTCATTTGAATTATCTGGACATTCGCATGTGTATGGGTGTGTACACGATGTGTACTTGCAGGTATGCATCTTTCCTGCATCCGTACGCATTTGTGCGGATCTGTACGGAACAAAAACGGATCGCATATGGGATAACTACAGGATGCCTACAGATATGTATGGATTTGTACAGATGCATACGGGACATGTAACGATGTGTATGGGCACATACAAATGTTGTCGACATTATAAGTGCAAATTAGAATAGAGAATTCAAATGAATAGATTCGAATTTGCTTAACTCGAATTGAATTTGGTTAAATTCAAATTTTAAAGATTCAAAGTGAATCAAATTTTTGGGTGTTCGATTTGAATAGAATTGAATCCCAAAAATTGCATTCATGCACACCTCTACCTTGATCTGAATCACTGGTAGACCTTGATGTTGAGGTTTAGCAGCATACTAGCAGACTATGATCCAGAACATAGAGGTGTGCAGAAGGCATATCTTCATGTTCTGGATTATGGGCAACACATTTTATTGTTTATTATTTATTGTTTATTATTAAGGTTTCAGAATGGCTAATGACATTTAAAATCAAACATACATTAAAACAACAACAGTACATAATAAAATTGTACATATTTTGGTGGTGCACTAGAACATGCCATTGAAATTGGTTCCTTTTGTGGATTCTAAGGCTAGGAACTTTCCTACAAATATCCACTATGAATGGATACAAATCTTGCATACAGATCCTGCATACGGATCCTACACAAATGCATACATATCAGATACGTATCCTATACCAATACATATATATACGATACGTATCTGATATATATGCTATACAAATGCATACGTATCAATACGTATCTGATATATATCCCCAGTTTAATGAATGTACGGACTATTTGTACGAATATTTCAAAACATTAATCCAAATTAGTACAAATAATGAATATTTGTGGACATCCCTAGAATAGATTCATCACCTTCAAATTTTATGCAAATAAGGGTTTTTTGTGCCTTCACACATCATTTGAGATTGGCCTCATGCAAAGTGAAAAATGCACAGACTTTTGAAAAGCTTTGTTACTTTTGCAGGACCTCTATTCTTCATTTTGCAGCTTGGAATGGAGTAGTTTTATTTTACCTTTTAAACCAACAGCTATTGTATGTATTTCAGTTACCTATGGGTTGTTGTGTTGCATTCTGAGATTTGTGACTGGAGGTTGAGTGACAACTTGCATATAGCTTATTGGGTTCTTTGTTTACTAGTGTTTATGTCTTGGTAACAGAGAAGCAGGATTTTATTTGATATCTTGGATTTTAGGCTGGGCTGGAGGAGCTTAGGAACTATATAAAAGGAGGGGAGGGCATCTTCACGTTTTCAGTTGAGCCTGAATATTGGTAGTTTCTGCTGCTTTGGTCTAGGCTGACTTCTGAACCATGAGTTGGTGGCCTGTTGCTGTTGTTGGATTCTTCTTCTGTTAAGAGGAGTTCTATTTCTCTCTTCATTTTGGGTGCCTCCAGATCCGCCCTTGCTCTGCCTTAAATGCAAAGCTCCTTCCAGTCCTCCAAACTGGAGGATCACAAGCTTTGTAGTTAAGGTGGAACTGCTTCTGATCCTCCAGATTGGACAATCAGAAGCTTTGAATTTCTGGCAAAGCTGCTTCCTGTCGGCCAGACAGGAAGCTCCATCACCAGCAGTAGGAGCACAGGAAATACATATAAGCACACAGTAAAAAGATTCTGGTTATACAACTTTTTTTTTTTTTACTTCATGGAGTGGATGGGGGGAAAATGCTGTGCTCTTACTGCTGTGGACAGAAGCACCAAACTTGCATCGTTGCTTACATCTCAGTCTGGAGGTACCCTCTCTCTTCCCCCACCTTCTCTCTTCCCTCTCTAAATCTTTCTCTCTTTTTTTGTTCTGGCTTGAAAATATTTGCTTGCTTACCTGCTTGTATCTGTTTGAATTTGGTGAACAATACCACTTATTTGTTTGATTCTGGTCTGTTAATTCTTTATTTGCTCGGGTGGTTTTGGTGGAAGAAGCTGAAGCAGAACAAATATTGGCTTTTCTATCCCACTTTTCTCACCCATTTAAGGGGACTCAAAGTGGCTGACAAAGCTTTCTGTTCTCCCCACAACAGAACACCCTGTGAGGTAGGTGGGGCTGTGAGAGCTCAGAAGAAAACTGTGACTAGGCCAAGGTCACCCAGCTGGCTTTGTGGAGGAAGACAAATTGGCTTTTGTACCCTGCTTTTCTCACTAATTTAAGGGGACTCAAAGGGGATGACAAAGTTGTTCTATTCTTCTCTCCACAACAGACACCCTGTGAGGTGGGTGGGGCTGTGATAGCTCAGAAGAGAGCTGTGACTCACCCAAGGGCACCCAACTGGCTTCATGGGGGAGGGTAGAATCAAACCCAGTATTCCCAGATAAGAGTCTGGCTCCCTAACCACTAGACCAAGTGGCAAACTAGAAGTGGGTTGAGGAGGGGAATTGGAACCTGGTGGAAATCTGGACAGTTGGGGGACACTTTTCTAGAAGCTGTTCATTTCTAGAACCTATTTTTCTGTTATCTTACTTGTCTGAATCTGGTGGCACTTGGGGACTGCAGATTATTTTATTTCTTTGCAACTTTGTGGAGGCACTAGTGGTGGCAGTGATGTACTGGGAGGTGGACAAAAACTTCTACTGAGTCTGGGATTACCATATAATTTAGATAGCCATGCTTGCTGTTCAACTACAAGTTATTGGATGCTGGCTTGAAAAAATAAATGTTATCCTGGCATGATTCCATTTAATTATTAATGTGATGAAAATCCATTTACACGATCCAGGCCAAGTTTAACCGTGTAAATTAAACCGAAAAACTGGGATGACGGGGGTGAGTGAGGTTTTATTTTATTTTTTAAAAGACGCTAATGCATAGAGGCCCATACAGACAACACTTTGTATACTGACAGAGAAATTAGGGTCTAAAGGATTCTGGGAGATAAATAGCTTGGCCTTTCCTTAAAATTAAATATATCTGGGATCTTCTATTTCTGTGAAAATCGTAAGTTACTCAGGAAAACATTACGCTGAAATGCTGCCGGCTCAAATTGCAAAGAGGGACCCAACCTATACTTCCGTAAAGGGCTTGCCACTTAACCTAGCTATTTTAGAAATAAGAAAATATTGCTTATGGAGAAACCAGAAGTGCCATAGCTCTTGCGTGCTTGTGGTTAGCTAGAATATGTCCATATGTTTTATATAAATTGTGTTCTCAAACCCTTACCAGCAAAGAGAAAAGATCCTATCTTTTCCCTTCAGCTTTGCAAGGTTCTTTAATATTGAACTCTGACAAGGCTTGCTTATTGGATCAAGTTTATTTTTTCCCTTAATAATATATAGCTGTGTCTCCATGTGGCCTTTCAAAGTGGCTTGGGAGATTGTCTCCATGGTCCCCTAATGCTGAAGGGATGTGAAGGTAGATGGAGTGACTTCAACCTTACTCCAACCTGTCAAATTTCAGTGTTTGATAATCAACTCGGAGGAGCCACCAGTTTGGTCAACTATTTGTGAGCCAGTTTGGTCTAGTGGTTAGGGAGCCAGACTCTCATCTGGAAATACTGGGTTTGATTCTCCATGAAAGTCCATCTGGGTGACCTTGGGCTGGTCACAAGTCTCTCCTGAGCTCTCACAGCCCCACCTACCTCACCGGGTGTCTGCAGTGGGGAGAAGAACAGAAGGTTTGTCAAGCACTTTGAGTCCCCTTACATGGGTGAGAAAAGCGGGATAGAAAAGCCAACTCTTCTTCTTCGTTTTGCGCACTGAAATTGGCACTCACAACCATGAAATGGAGCACACTTCCATGTTGGTTTCTGTGCATGTGCAGGAAAGAGGAGACCCTCTTAGTGCAGGTAGGAGGAGTTTAAGGATGGCAGCCTCGGGGACGGCGGTGAAACTGTCAAAACACTTCCTGAGCCTGCTTGAAACTGGTAGGAACCATCAGGTAAGCCCAGTTCCATACTGAGGCTGGTGCCATGGAGATGTAGCACATTGCTCCATTTAGTTTGTGGTCTTGCTGGCAGCCATGCTGTTAGGGTAATGCAATTATATTGCATATTTCTAAAATACTTAAAAGGGGACCAGTTTTCTCTCTTTAACTCCTCCATTATGCAGCCTTCTGTTAATATGCAGTGTGTTCAATCCTCTGCATTGCTTTAAGGTTTATAGGGCATTTTCCCCTTTCAAAATGTTTTGTTGCTGTTCAGACCTCGCCTTCCCTGATATTTCTGATATTCCTCCCTCCCTCTGGGAGCCTTGCTTTCTTTTCTTTGAAACATGAAGTGAGACAGCCATGTGTTTGTTTCTCATAAGGCAGCTCCTTTGAAAAGGGAGCTGTTAACGAAAAAGCCCTGTATTGAGTCTCCTCTGCTGAATTTTAAATAATGAGTGAATTTAGGGCACACTTTGAGAATAAGGTTTGTTTATATGTTTGTTGAGAATCCCCTGGCTATTAAGAGCTCTGGTTTTGACAAGAAATCACACAGCATGCAAATTGCATTATACTTAATACAAAGAGGGTGAAATTGTTTTTTTCAGAAAGCTTGTTTCATACCTCCAGTTAGAGAGGTTCAATTAGGGATGTGCATGTATGAGTGTTTTGGCATTTAATTAGTAATGAATCAAATGCTAGAAAATTAATATTTGTTCGAATCCCATGTGAATAGCATATGGATCCCATATAAATGCATATGACTAGCATGTGAGCCACATATACAAATGTCATATGAATCCCGTACGAAGCTTCATACAAATGTAGCAAAACATTCAATTTGAATTAAATGACAATCTTCAAATATGCCAACATTCTATTCGAATCTGAATGTCCAAATTTGGCCAAATTTGGCTGAATTTTGAATGTTACAAGTATTTGTGCACATCCCTAACTGGTAGTGTATATGTATCCATGACTGGGATGTTGTTCCTTCCATTGACTTAGGACTTCAAGATCTGTCTTTTCTTCTGAAGGTATTTGGTTCTTGCAATTTTCCTTGCTTCTTCTTCACAGCGTTCAGTTTGGTCTAGTGGCTAGAGAGCCGGACTCTTTCTGTGAATACCGGGTTTGATTCTGCCCTCCCCCATGAAGCCAGCTGGGTGACCTTGGGCTAGTCACAGCTCTCTTCTGAGTTCTCACAGCCCCACCTACCTCACAGGGTGTTCTGTTGTGGGGAGAAGAATAGAAAAGCTTTGCCAGCCGCTTTGAGTCTCCTTACATGGGTGAGAAAAGCGGGATAGAAAAGCGAACTCTTCTTCTTCTTCTTCTTCTTCTTCTTCTTCTTCTTCTTCTTCTTCTTCTTCTTCTTCTTCTTCTTCTTCTTCTTCTTCTTCTTCTTCTTCTTCTTTCAGTTTTTATTTAACAATCATCTGCTCACATTTTTTCCAGGCTGAATCATTCCATTGATTTCATGGTTGATTCTTATGATTAGTGAGTCAATGGGTGTTTTTCCACTGTCACTAGAAGTACCCATTAAGTACCCATTAATGGGTACAAAAATGTGATTACATACCCATTAATGGGTAATTAATGGGTACTTTTAGTGACAGTGAAAAAACCCAATATCTCACTCATTCTTGGTATATTGCTTGATATCATCCATGTATGGGAGGTGTCTGATAATCTTATCTTGAAGACCTATCATCATACATTATGTGTTATCATCTGGCTGAGGGGATTCATGCCTATGCCTCTCTTTATGGTCAACTGTGTGATTGTAGAAGAGTTGACTTCCAGTATTGTCCTCCACTTACCCATTAAGTTCTTAATGTCTGATTCGAATCATTCGAATGTACAGATACGTATGTATTACATGTGTGTACCAATATCATACATATCTGTAACTGTTTGTGCTTATAATATGGACCGAAAACTGAATAAGTACGGAATAAAACGGGATGCATATGAAATGCATGCAGATATGTATAACATATACCAAAGTTGTTGACATTCGTATCTTTAAGTACGAATGTTGTCGACATTCATATCTTCAGAATTGTATGTATCTAACATTCAAATGAATAGATTTGAATGTAACAGATTCAAATTGGTTTTTGTTGCATTCAGATTTTAAACATTCAGATTTTAAACTACTGTCCCAGCTAATGAACAGTTCTGTTCTCTAACCAGGAGACATAGTGGTCCAGGTGCAGTAGAAAGGATGGAGCCCAATCTAGTCTTGGGTTCTGCAATTTTAATTGTCTGAAGTTTAACTGGAGCAGCCAAATTTCTGCTGCTGCCTGTTTTCCTTTCCCCCTTCATGTGGATTAAATATTCAGTGCTGACAGCCTGATTTCTTGGACAATGCAGGATATGGGGGTGGGGGGAGAATCACCTGGGAGATGACGGAAAAAAGTATTTGTGTAGATAACTTACTGAGTAGGACCTGAGGCTTGATAAGCCACAATTGAACTAACTCATGTGTGAAATGTATCAGAAGTGGCAGATAACTGAAAATGGAAAAAAAGATCTCAGCAATGAAAACAACAACAACAACAAAAAGCCAAAATCTTTTCTTGGGACTTAGATGGCGGTTTCCTACTTATGTGTTTAAATATGTCTATACTGATTGATTGATTGATTGATTGATTGATTGATTGATTGATTGATTGATTGATTGATTGATTGATTGATTGATTGATTGATTGATTGATTGATTGATTGATTGATTGATTGATTGATTGATTGATTGATTGATTGATCGATTGATTGACTGATTGACTGATTGACTGATTGACTGATTGACTGACTGATTGATTTCTCTGTGCATAACCCCAAAACGATGAACAGAATTATAGAATACATAATAAGAACCAGATATATTTTACAATTCATAATTACTGTGCTGCATTCACCAAACACTTGTATCAAGAGGTAATTTTCAGAAAACGTCGGAAGGTGGTTAATGTGATTAGCTGGTGTATCTCAATGAGAAGATTGCTCCATAGCTTAGGAACTATGACTGAGAAAGCCTTTCCCCTTCACTCAGCTGTGCAGATTTCATCAAATGTTGGAATGACAAGGAGAGCCTCTTCGGCAGATCCCAGTTCTTGGCTTGGTCTATATGGGTAAAGGGACTTCTTCAAGCATATGGGCCCCAAGTGATTCAAGGCTTTAAAAATTAGAAACAGCATCCTGAGTTGAATCTGGAAATGAAGTGGCAGCCAATACAATGCCTGAGAATTGGTGGTATAGGGGCCTCAGCTAGAAACACCCAATAACAAATTGCTGCATTTCACACCTGTTCTAGCTTCTGAATCATCCTCAGAGGTACCTGTACATACAGCAAATAGCAGTACTCTGTTCTGAAGAACACAAGTCTCTGTGTCGCTATGTTCAGATGCTGCCAATCACATAAAGTCTTCAGCTATTAAGTCATCCTCAACAGTAGGTTTTGTAGTCCCCCATCACTACCTGGGATTCAGATGAGAGCTGAGAGTCCATTTTCACACTTAGATTTCTCATCTGGTCTCTGTAGGAGAGGGTGGCATAGTTGGTAACAAGTGCATTACTCATTTCCTTGACTGGATCCTGGGATACACAGGAACTTAAGCTTTTCAATTTCAACCAGTTAGATCACATCCAACCCATCACTGGTTCAAGGCACTAGTTCAGGACTTAAGCTGTGTTCCCATAGGCAATTAAATCTGGATTGGATTCGAATTCGGCATCTAGGGTTCCCATTACTTAGGCAAATAATCCAAATTCGGCAACCAGCATTCCCATTCAGCTTCTTAACCCCAGATTTTTTGAAGACTATCCTGCAAAAATCTGGGGGGGGGGGTGGAATCCTGGGGAAAATGGGACTTTTTTTTACAATGTCGTATCCAAGCCCCCCCTTTTTTTCCCGAGGTGGGAATGCTCCTGGGCTATTTGAGGTGAAGCTGTCACCTCCTGGCCAATGCCAGCCACATGTGAACGGGGTTTCACAGCTCACCATGCCCTCCATGCCCTCCATGCTAAAATCAGAAAAGCAGAACTGAGATTCAAGCCATTCCCCTCCTCACTGATCTGTTTGTGTGCACATGCACTTTTGTGGGGTCCTGAGGCAGGTGAGGAGGAGGAATGAGGTGCTGTTGCTTCCACCACTGCTATTATCCCCTCACCCTGGTTCACTGCCACCTAGGCAGGCAAAGAGGAGGAGGAGGGATGAAGGAAGCACTGCTGGTGCCAGGCTTGCTGCCATGAGCCAGGTGGGGCGCCCAGGTGACAGTGAGCCCAGCAGCAGTGGTGGCTCCCTTTCCTCCACCTCCTCCTCGCCCACCCAGGTAACAGTGAACCCAGGAGCAGGACTGGCGGGAGTGCACAGAGAGGATTGTGCCCCCACAGGGATGCTTGGGCAGCAGGGCTGCCCAGAGGGCCACCAGCCATCCCCAGCCACATGGCAGCTGCTGTCTTCCCCTTCACTGCACTGCTGCCACTGCCTTCTCCACCAACACCGCTGCTGTCGCCCCAGCAGCTGCAGCAGTACCCCCACCACTGCCACCAGCCCAGTACGGCCAGTACTGATTCCTGTCACTGGTGTAGCTGCCTCAGCCCCCCACCTCAGCCACTGCCTCAGCAGCAGCCACAGCCATCACCTCAGATGCAAAGGCAAAAGGCTCCTCTTTTCACGGAGCGCCCATAGGCCCAGCCACCACCACCGGCCCAGTACGGCCAGTGCTGATTCCCGTCACCACTGCTTCTCCTCCTCCCCACCCGGTAATACCGAGGGGCCTCGTCCGGCAACCTAATTTAGTTCGAAGAGAACTAAATCACTGTGAATGAAAATGAAGAGCAAGGACAGATGTGTGCAATCCAAAGTGAGTGACAACGGCTATGTTCAGATTAATCATCGGCAATCCTATCTGGATTAAAAATAGTCCAAATAGGGCTATGAAAATAGTCCAAACAGGACTAAAAAAGTCAGGTGGGAACAGGGCCCTAGACTGCCTCACTGTCTAAACTTACCATATGTTTTAATCCCTTTGTCAGTCTACCTTCAGAATGAGAAAGCAAATTGGCACAATGCCAAACTGCCTTTGTTGTATATTATCCAACCTAGAAAATCCACCTAGGGCAGGGTTTTCCAGCTCTCTCTTATCCTGCACCATCCAGACATTCTGGCCTACAATGTTCTTTTGTTTTGCAGAGCACAGGAAAATGGGTAAGTTCCACAGTCATTTTCCTGTGGTCTGCAAGAAGCATTGGTGGAAACACTGAACCGGGGAATAAAAGTTCCCTGCCTGGTTCTGTGTTCCCATTGACAGGAGCAGTGGTGGAGATGTGACCAGCACACTGTTGCTACACTGACTTACCCTGTTGTGACCAAAGTTCACTCCAGAAATGATCTTAGCTTACATCACAGGATCTGTCATTGTGCTGTGATCACATGCATTACAAGGGGAGGCAGATTCCTGAGGTCATAGGTGACATAGAGATGGTTCCAAGGTGGGATTGTTCCCGTTCCAATGTGTCCCTCCATCCTTTCATGAACATGCTAGGCTAGAAAGTGTGGATTAGAGATGGAAATAGAACCCAAGGTTCACACAACACTGTCCTCAACACTTTTTTGAGTTGCATTTGTGTGTGTGTATTACATGTGAACACAGTCTTGGGGTCTTTCTGCACTTGTTTCAGTGGGATGGCCAGGGGCAGCTCGCACACAAATCATAGAGCCACTTCTATCCTAGACATAGCTCTATGTGTGCTGGAACATCTCCTACCCATACAGATGTAGAACACAAAAATGTGCTCTATACCTTTACTAGCTGCTGTCTAGTATAGCTTGGCACGGCTTTGTCTACACCTCTTCTGGGTAAACAGACTCCTGGGGTGTTTGGCACAACTGACTTTGTGCAGCACATCGATTGGTCATTGTGGCAACAGTGCCATGCGTGCCTGTTGCCATTGTGAGGAGAATCCAGCCATCACACTTACCCAGGTCTTTGTGAAGTGCTGGGTAAGTTCTGGATGCACTGGGTGTTGCAAGGTGTGGATGCCAAAACATCCTAGAAGTTCATTAGCCCCCTGGTGCTTAGCAAAAAGGCCCTTAGCCTACAGAGTTTGAACTCTGGTCCCCGAAGCCCAAGTCTAACATTTTAACTACAATACTCTGCTGGTTACTAAGTCTATCTGAGATTGAATGGTCCTTTGGATGCAGTTTGTAGTCTAAAAATATGCAGCTGGATCCTATTTGCTCTGATCCTGTAAAGCTGTATTTGACTGTGTATTAAACAACACTACCTTTCAGCATTGTTAATTTTGCTACCTGTAGTTCAAGTTTTCTTTTTTTAAAAATAATCTGCACAACTCTAGTCATTTCATGGTAACACCTTTGAAAACAGCCAAAATAAAATCCTTCACGCTTCCTCAACTTTTCTTCATGAAATATGCACGCATGCATAACCACATTAGTCTGCAAAGCATAGTTCTTCTCTTACTTATTGGTAGGATTTAATATAAATTATGCTTAATATAAACCCCGTACTGTGTGATGGTGACTGAAGAAAAAGTAAATATAGGTACCCTTAGATACTGGTGACATGAACTGCTGTTTAGATAATAGCAAGAAGAAGCTATGAGGCAAAACAAAGTTAGTAGAACATCAAATGTGTTTTCTGTCATTTCTTTTTCACAAGAATTTAAAAGCTGAATTGCAGTCATATGGCTGACTCCAATTATAAAGGTTGATGGAATTCTCAGTCTAAAAGAAGAAATTTAAAAGTAATAAGAAAATTCTGTTGTTGTTTTTTTTGTCCCTCTACCCCCCATATGGCATAGAGCTTTCTAGATTGGCTTCCGCATCTCAGATGGATGAGAGGCTTGTATTAGTCAATAGTCTATCACAGAGGCCTTTTTGCACTGGGACTCATTTCAGCTTGTTTTCTGAAATAAAGATTTGCCATTCACGTCCATGAACACGACTTCCTGTAGACCATGACTGGCATGCAGATGGCAGCTTCCTATTCTGGGAAATAAGTCAGAAGACTTGGTTATTACATCTCACTTTTTTCTCACCCTGATGGGAGAAGAACCTTCTGTTCTTCTCCCCACAACAGGTGTCCTGTGAGGTTGGTAGGCTGTGAGAGCTCAGAAAGAGAGCTGTGACTAGCTCAGGGTCAACCAGCTGGCTTTGTGTAGGTGTGCAGAATAGAACTGGGAGACTACCAGGTAAGAGTCCAACAATCTAACCAGAAAACCAACTTGCCCCACTTCCTAGTGTTCTAATGTGGATCAAGTGTGTATGAGATGACACCATTTTATCAGTTGATAAAGGTATTTATTTATTTATTTATTTATTGGTCTGCTATATCCACTGTTTAGTGTAAAGGTTGTGTTGGAATGATGGGACCTACACTTGTTTAATGTTTACTGTAGTAACTTTACCTTGTAGCTTTACCTTGCATCCATGTCAGGACTGAAATGTCCAAGGGCCACAGCATCCACATTCTAGAGGTGCTTTTTAGGCATGCAGCACTTCCCTGAGGGGAGTTGAGGGCTGGCAAATGTCCTTGGAGGTGTCCTTCCTAATGATGGGGAAATGGGACTCTGTGGGTATTGGCCACCCTCAGATACTAATGCTACTACCATCTAGATACAGAAGCTGTGTGAACAACCTACATGGCCCATGCTCTACTTAGAATGCTATTCTGTTGCACTGAAAATGGCTGACGCTGGGATCACTTCTGGAGTTACAAAAATAGCCCTATGCTGCTTCTCTGTTCCATAGCTTTCAGGAGAGAAAGAAAACTTGCACACACTATGCCTCACCTCTGAGATGAGAATAAAGACATCCACCTTCAAGGAATTGCTATCCCTTACCATGGGAATACAGCCATAGAACCTCTTAGGAGGACATACCAGGGGCTGTAGGGGAAGAACCAGTGCCAGTTCTCCCCTTCCCAACACAGTGGAAATGTTTGGTGCTTTGACTCAAAGGACAACAGGCTTCCCATAAAAAAAACACAATTATCCCCACTCAACAAAGCAAAAACAACAACAACAACAAAACAAAAAACAAAAACAAAAAATGGTGTGGTCAGCCAAAATCATGCAGAATAAGGAAATCTGCTCTCAACAATCTATCTTACAGAACCAACTTAATTTTTTTAATTCCAGAGTCTGGATCTAAAGGTCCATCAAATACTGAGTTGGTTGTCTCAACAAATGTCACCATTTCCCAAGTCCCTCTGAATATATTTGTTCTTAATATATACATCACCATTATACATTCCATAGTTATTAAATCCCACAGTAAAATATACCATGACTTCAAATCCCATCCTGTGCCATTTCTCAACCCCTCACAATCAAATTATTTTTGTTGTTAGAAGTGTGGTAATTCACATTTTACTGTTACTTATTTCATAATATCATAGCAACATTTTATTTGGGCCCATATCCAAATGAATTCCTGTTAATCTAAAAAAAAAACAAAAACAAAAAAACCCCTTAACGGTGCCATTTTCCATAGCTGCTTAATGTTAGTATAATTCCATATCACATGGAAATAAATACCTTCCCCACTGTACCCCCACAAGCATTTGGAATAAATCCTGTCTTCTAGCTTTGATATTTGACTGGATTTTAATGCCATCTGTAAATGATTTTCAAAAACAAACCCCTAAATTTTTGTTTATTAATAGCTTTTGTGATTGCCTGCCATGTTTCATTCCATTTATGTACATTTTATTAAAATTTTATATATTTTTGATACTTTTCTTTTTTGTTCTAAATTTTCTTCATCTAACAATTATTTTATTTTAGTATGGGTGATTAATGAAAAGATAGTCAAACTTATAAATTCCATTAGTGATTAACCAATGTTAATCCCTATTATTGGATCAGTAATATTCTCAAGTGATTTTGAATAACTTTCACCATCATAGTACTGAAAATGTTTATATTTATTTTAACTTCACAGGATGTCTAATAGTTTCTTGCTAAAGTATTTTTTATTTCATCTAAAACATCCAGATTAGGGATATTTGTAACATTCAAAATTTGTATGAATTTTGTCAAATTTGGACATTTGAATTGGAATAAAATGTTGGCACATTCAAAGATTCACATCTGAATTTGGATCAAATGTTTTGATACATTTGAATAAAGCTTCATAAGGGATTCGTATGGACTTAATCATTTGTATTGAAGGCGATCTATTCCAGCAAATACGGATTTTCTTATATACAAATCAAATTTTAAAAAGCACATTTGTGTACATCCCTAATTTCCAGATTCACTAGTAAAGTGGGGGGAAACACATATTTCCATTTTAAACAGATTTTTGATATTATTAATGTTTCCAAGCTTTCCTTCTTCAGAGAGTATTTTTCATCTAACAATCTAGAAAGTTGGAAAACTTGATTTATAATATTTTATAAATGGAATATCCCATCTTTCTTCCTTTGTTAATTCCACAGCTCTCATCATCTTAATTCTATCCTTTCCCCTTTCTATAAATGACTTTTTATCCCACTCAAATATCTTTACAGGTGGAAGAGATTCACAATCTTTAGCAGTGAGATCATTTTGTAAGCCAACAGTATTCTCACAATGGACGTCATTACACATGCACGCACACACACACACACACACACATGCACGCACGCACACACACGTACGCACACACACAAATTTCTTCATGTCTTCAGAGGTTTTGTTCCACTTGGGAATAGTTCCTTTTAAATAGATCCACGTGATTCTTAGTTAATTTCACTCTCAGTTACTGTCTTGACTTGCCTTATCTTCCAGTCTTTCTCTAAATCAGTAATATTTTAAAGTTTTATATTGAAGTATAGTGTTGATTTTTTACTTAATTTTTTTAGGATTAATCTTTAAACCTGAGATTTGCTCTACCTTTAAAAAAATCATTTGAAAAAAGGAAGTATTTTAGTGTTGTTTGGAGAACCTACCAAGCAAATGCTCTGAAACAAAGTATTCAAATCTATTAGTGGTAGCTCATTGATTGGGACTGCCAGGATAGTGCTAGAAGTGCAAAGATCTAAATGAAAGACTATTAAGCATGTTTGGTGCCCAATGGATCACAGTGAGGCATTGATCCTCCGTTACTGCCCTTGTGAAGTGCATGCCATGCCCAAAGCTGGGCTTAAGTTTAGATTAGCTCCTACATTTAATCAAGAAGACTGTTTAGAAAAGATTAGAGGTAAATAAGATCATTGCTCTAAGCAGAGAAATAGCTGTGTTAGTGTGATACGAGAAGTCCAGCAAGGTAGTTAGTAGCATTTGGAGACTAACAAGAGAAGGATTGGTGGTATGAGCTTTCGTAGACACGTCTACTTCTTCAGATGCTAGCCCCCCCCCCCCCCAGGATCTGAAGGAAGTAGATGTGTCTATGAAAGCTCATGCTACCAACCCTTCTCTTGTTAGTCTCCAAATGCTACTAACTACCTTGCTGGATTACTCTAACTAGTGGAACTAGCAAAGCAGTATGTTCCTCTTTGTTGTGTGAGTTGCCTGTGAAAACTGATGTAGACTAGAGGTAACTTGTGTGTTACCTAAATGTAAAATACATCTCTTGAAGAATTTAGGGGTGTCACCAAAGCTTCTAAGTTGCTCATTCACAGCCTGGGAGAGAGAGAAGTAAGTTTCCAAAAGTGTTCCTGGTGTAGAAGGCTTTAGGGCACCAGCATCAATTATCTTATTCTATAACAGAAATCCCTGGCATTCTTTTTGCTTGGGAAGGAGAAAGTGAGAAATGGCTGTGATGATCATTAGTCTCCTGTTCCTGCAAAAAGTGGAATAAATTAATACAGGAGTAGTCAAATTAACCATTGAAGTTTTGGCAGTGGAAGAGACCATCATGTGGAAACAGGGACAGCATAAGCTGTTCTCCACAATAATAGTTAGACAGGTAGTAGCAGCTTTCAGCCTATTTAAGAACCTTCCTGAGTTATCAAAGGAGAGGAGCTCACTGTACAATACAGGTGCACAGGAACCAGGATGCTTCTGGTTCCTCTGGTCCCTTCAGCAAGTGTGTAAACGTACTCCTGTGTTTCAGAGGTGCTAAATCCATTAATCTCAAATTGTCTTCTCATCCTTGCCTATAGTCCATCTGTACCTATTTAATTGCTATGCATACGAGATGCTCACGTAACTAATACAGAAGCAACAGATTACGATGAAGAAGAAATGCAGAACACCATCGCTGTTCTAGTAATTCCTTAAATACACACTCAGAGATAAACACACACACACACACACAGACACATTTCCTGTTCCCAAACCTTAGTTTCTGGTGACGCTTCTGTTATCATTCTCCTAACAGAAAGAAGCTTTCATGCCAGAAATTCAATGATAAGCAGTGGACTGGAAGTGGTGTGGGGAAAAGGCATGTCAAAAGTGCAATGCCAATGTGTGTGTCACTGTCCTATCACCTCCCTTCATGCATCACTGTTGCAGCAAAGGCTTTAATGCCTTTATGTATGAATTTATTTATTTATTCATTTATTTATTATTTACATTTCTATCCCACCCCATATCTGAAGGTCTCTGGGTGGGTTACAACCTTAAAACAACAGATTAAAACAGATTACACATTAAAAGACTTTTTAAACTCTAAAACAATACACATTATGTTTAAAATGATAGTGTCTGACCTGGGTGGGAGATATAATCAGCTTAGCCAAAGACCAGGGCAAAGAGGTACGTCTTCACTGCCTTCCTAAATATATATAAGGAAGGGGCAAGACGCACCTCAAGGGGGAGGCTATTCCATAGTCTAGGGGCCATCACAGAGAAGGCTCTCTCCGGGTGCCCATCAGCCTCACTACTGAAGGTGGTAGGACAACCAGGAGGGCCTCACCACTCAATACGGGAGTAGGCGTTCCTTTAGATATTTGGGGACCAAGTCATTTAGGGCCTTATAAGTCAGAGTCAAAACCTTGAATTGAGCTTGGTAGAGAATTGGCAGCCAGTGAATAATGCACCTGTGCCTATATGTTCATAGAATTAGACTGTTGCTACATTGAAAGAGTTCCAAGTGTTTGACAAAAAGGGAGAATTCTTCAATTTCAAGACTGTCCACATTATTATCTACTAATATGCATTAAGCTATCGCTTCTGCAGGTTCCACTTCACATACTCCTCAAATCTTCTTTTGGATTTTTTTTGGGGGGGAAATCAGCTTTGAATGATTACACAGGGTTTTGAATGATTTTTAAAATTCAATTAGTATCAAATTGAATGCAATAAAATTTGTATTTGTTTGAATAGATCTCCTTCAAATGGGGTAGGATTTGGATCCACTCTGGATCCATTGCAGAAGCGATTGGAGCAGCCACTTACTCACCTCCCAGGTTCAAGAATGTAACAAAGCTTCGTACAAATGTTCTGAAGCATTCAATTTGATTTCGAATGTCAACCTTCTAATGTGCCAACATTCGATTCGAGTCCAAACATCCAAATTAGGCCAAATTTGTATGAATAATGAATAATACATATATTCATGCACATTCCTAATACTGGGATATTCATAGATACTGATTGGTTTGAGCATTTTTTAAAAAAATAGTCAACCCCTCCCTCCCTCCCTCCCTCCCTCCCTCCCTCCCTCCCTCCACCAACCAACCAACCAACCAACCAACCAACCAAACAAACAAACAAACAAACAAACAAACAAACAAACAAACAAACAGCCAATCAATCAAAATGCACCTTTTGCCCTGCCCATGGTCCAGCCTTCAAAAGCCCACTTGGGGTAAAATCAAAGAAAAGCTTTAGATTCTAAATGCAAATTCCAAATGAATTTTCACCACTTTTTATTATAAGTGTTTTCTCACAGAATAATACTCTAACACTTGTATTTACTAGGGAATGGATGTGGACGTTTTGATTGAGAGCCTTCTTAAAAGTGAACCATACATTGTATGTAGTTGGTCCCAGAGAATCTCAAATGGATTCCTGATGGGGTTGTGTTCCTTGCATTATGGCACTTAAGGCATCTAGCGCCAAATCTATTAATTAAAAGGCCCATGCTATCTTTGGAGCCAAACCAGAAGGTTATATACAAGGTTATCTTTGATATATGTGAAACTGGTATATTTTGCTAGCAAAATTATCTGTCTATATCAATGTCACGCGTCAAGCTAACAGGACTGATTCTCAGATAATCCTGAGATGCTTTTATCAGAAGGCCTTGAGACATTTTAATTGCCTATCTGAATGCAAGATCTAAAGTCAATATGATACATTTGTCCATTTTCATTTTTCGCATCTTATTTTTCTGATCCCAGAGTTAGTTTATTCCATTAGAACATCCATTTACAGGTAGTTTTGTTTGTCCTTTTTTTAAAAAAAGTTCTCATATGCTTATTTCTGAACACAATATTGTTTTGGCAAACATCTTCTCAGAGAACATAGTGAAGTTACTTGGGCTGCACTGTGTCTCACCATGCAATGGGATTCCAAGCACAGTCTCCTATCCTCCCAACAATGCTGCTTTTGGCTGTTGGTTAGTGAAACAATGTTCTGTCTTCTCCTACTTGAAGAAAAGAAGTAGGAAAGGGGGAAGGAACTGAGCTTATTTCTTCAGGTGGTGCAGCAGTGGGAGTCTTCCTCAGCTCCTAGTGCTGAAATCCAAACTGATAGGCCCATGAATTCCTCAACTGGTACCTCTGGTTGGGGTTGCTCCCATCAGAATGTATTTACTTGTTGTTGCAGTCCAGGAAGCAGCAAGAAGCTGCAGGGAGACTGCTCTGAACTCGGCAGCAGCTGATGAGCTGCTGTGATTGCTGGATGTTCCTATAGATAATACTGTGATTTTTGACCAGCACAGCCCCCAGGTATCCGCCACCATACACACAACCCTACACATCCCGTATGCATCCCGTTTTTGTCTTATACTGATCTGTACAAATGCATACGGATGCGGGAAAGTTGTGTACTGGCAAGTACACATTGTGTACACATACGAATGTCTGAATAATCCAGACAAATAGATTTAAAAATTCAAAATTCATTTGAATTTTTAAATTCAAATTCATAGACATTCAAATGCCCAAATTCGAATGAGTTTGATCAAAGCTTGAATGTTTTGAATATTTGTGCACATTCCTAGTGACCATCGCTTTCCCACGGCAAAGGTGCCAACATGCCTGCATGATGCAATTGCAGCAGCTACCAGGCGGTGCAGTGTGGAGTCGCACCCCTGCCACCTGGAAGAGGTCCACATGGAGCATGCTGCCCTATTCCAGCCAAGCCACTGGTATAGGCGTGGATCAGTTTTAACTGCTCTACACCTATAAGGGCAGAAGGGGAACTTCAGCATCCACAGAGCAACTTCTAGTACATTAACGACTGTGCAGAGTGAGGATGCACCATCCTGGAGAATCCCCTACATTCAGAACCAAGATAAGTGTGAAAAGGCCCTTAAGAGTCTGAGATGATGATCTTTCCACACTCTTCACATACATATGGTATCTCTCCTGTATGAGTCCTGAAATGCCTTGCTGGTCCAGGCTCACTGATCTTCATTTCATGGCACGGTAGTGCACAATGTCTGCTGACAGCGACCTGCTTTGGTCCACAGTGCAATCTTGTTTCTGTGTCTATGCATGACCTGAAATAATACATTTAAAGTCAGCCTCAAGATTGTTTCAGAAGGTCAGCGCAAAATATACTGCCTGTGCTCTCGTCTTTCTTCAAGTGAGCATTCTAAGTGAAAGTGATGGCTTTGAGGCTGGATGATAAAACAATGTGGAATTCTTATCTCAAAGCCCGTCTTTCCAAGCTAATCTCGGTGGACCTTCTGTGAAAAATCCATCTTTCATTTCACGCTGACAGTTCCCCATTAAAAGCACAGCAGAGTTTCTTTTACTAACAGTTGTGGAAACAAAGAATCCTGTTCATGTCTGCGTTTTTCTTGTCAACTTCCTCATTTCCTGACAGTCTATTCTTACAGATTCCCAAGTGCAGATACACACATAGGTGGCTTCAGGCAAAGGGAACAAAGGATGTGAAGCTGGAGAGAGAGAGAGAGAGAGAGAGAGAAATCAAAACTGTGATTTAACATTTTGCTAAATGACAGCAACAATTCACTTTTTAAGTGCCTAATTTTCTTAAGAATGTTAGGCTGGAGACAAAATTACAGGAGAAAACAAATAAGCCATAAAATCCATACTGAAGCAACTCTGAATAAGTTTCTACAGCATGAATAATAAAGCTACAATGAGCCTGGAGAATTGTTTCTTACTGTGACAAGGACTCTGTTCTATGGACCAGACTCCTCTCTGTCCAGCAAAAAGCCAATATATGTATCTATATTTATGTTAGTAGGCATTCAAAATCCGATTGAATGTGCTGAATTTCAACATTCAAACTGGAATAGAATGTCCTGAAATTTGAATGTAAACATTCAAATTGAATTTTGAAC
>MTQE01000390.1:12196031-12207607 GCA_014337955.1 Aspidoscelis marmoratus
CCTCCTCCTCCTCCTCCTCCTCCTCCTCCTCCTCCTCCTTCCAGTTCCCTGTGGTAAGTGGGCAGGGGAGGAGGCATCCATGCAGGTTTGGTGGCGCTGATGACTGTCAGGTTTTTCCCACACATACAGTTCATGACATAGAAAGAGGTGTTCTCTCTTTATTAGGATGATAAAGAAAGACTAAATACCTGCCCTCCATGAATTTATCCAATTCTTTCCCAAATCTATCCAGGCTAGTTGCTATCATCACCTCTTTTGGTAGTGAATCCCACAGTCTGATGTTCGTCTCAGAGCCCATGCCACCGTACATGTGGTTGCAGTCACCTACCCAAACCATATCTCAACGCACAACATGAAACTGTGACTTGGGCAGTGAAAAACCAGCAGTTCATTTCTGATGGCTCTCCTCCACTGATAAACGATGAGAGTTCATTTGAATGGATTCACAAAGGTGAAGGTCAATATAAATATATTGCTTTTCCTTCCCATAATACCCTAGAGCTTTGTCTGCTAGCTTTCTCAGCAGTTTCAAGATATAGAATTAAGGAACGTGGATATTTTAGAATCAAGTTACTGTAATTAATATGACAGTGAGACTGAACACTTATGCATGAAATTTAATCAGCGTGTAAACATCATGGTGAGCTTTTTACCATGGAAGGGATAGAAGTAGAAAGAGACCAAAGGGGTGAAGGGAAGGGGGAAAGTATGACAGAGCATAAAGCCACAACCTAAAAGGAAAAAGTTAAAAGTAGGAACAATGAATGTATTTTGAATTCCTCTTGGAAAATAATTCTCTGTATTGGTGTTGGTGACCCAGCTTAGGTATAGCTGTACGGAAATTGTTCCAAAATTGTTGTTGGATTCCCCAGAGACACATTGCAACTGAGAGGGTATATATGCTCACGGGATCCAAAGGAGATTATTAAAATTCTAGCTAATTAAAAAGGAAAAAAAAACCCTAATTGAAACTAGAACAGGGCAAGTCTCAGAGAGATGCTTTACAAGTGGGATGTGATAAATATTCTGTGCCAAGATCTGGATCAATCAGTGTGAAGTGTGTCCTTTCAAGAAAATTGGCAAAACAATGCTCTGATCCTGCATATGTGTTCTACTGAAATCAATAGGAATTAAACTGTACAAAGGACAACAGCTTGATTCAGAGGATTATGATATATTTCTGAATAGGTCAATAACGTTTTAAATGCATGGATGAAAGGGTAATTTGTTTTTGGCCCTTCACACCTCCGTTTCTGCAATAAACGTTCTTTCATCTGCTTGTTTTTAAACTTGTTCCCCCACACTTTTGGATGACAAATTCAGCTGCTACATACTATTATGCTGTCAATGGTGGGAAGCAGATGTGGAAGGGAGGACGGTAGACTGGACCATAGTCTGGTCTGCTGAGGCCAGTGCACACTTGGCCTGTGAGTATATGATGGGGTAGCTTCTGGGAAGCACCATCTGCAATTGCAGAAGGTGTTTCCACATCAGAAACATCTCCTGCTATCCCAGAAGCTACCCAAGTGGCTACTAGCAGTGTTGTACAAAACTGTGTGCCACACATGTCCTAACCCTTACCTGTTCTGGATAGAGGAGTGACCATTCACACCTCTGCTGGTACCCGGGGTCATCTGTGGTGCCATGCAAGCATGTGGGCACCTCAGATGCCCCCAAACATGACTGCACATGTGTGGCATGTAACCATCGTTGTGGTGATGGAACATGTTCAGTCATGCCAGGTTCCACGCAGAAGATATCAGTGCCTGGACACACATCTGGACCGTACATGCAGTGGCTCACATATCCAGAAATTTGATTGAACCAAACCCATCTCTTGCTTGAGAAAACGACTCCTGTGTTTTCATTTGAATTTTCAATTTGCACTTACGAATGTTGACAACATTCGTATGTGCATGTATGCATTGTTACGCATCCCGTACGCATCCGGGTGCATCCTGTAGTTATCCGTATGCAACCCATTTTCATCCAGTTCAGATGTGTACAAATGTGTACGGATGTGGGAAAGATGTGAAACTGCAAGTACACATCACGTACGAACCCATACACCTACGAATGTCTGAATAATTCAAACAAATAGATCCAAAATTCAAAATTCGTTCAAATCTTTAAATTTGAGTTTGTGGACATTCTATTCAAATTCAAATGTTGGAATTTGGTCAGATTTGATCAAATTTCAAATACATTCAAATATTCATGCACATCCCTAATGGGGGGAGAGGGGGCTCCATCTCTACAGTACCTCCATAATCCACACTAGCATTTAGACAGGAGGCCCTTGATCCAAAATACATTCTGGAATACAATCAAGTGTAGAAAGGGCCTCTGAAACAGCAGTCGTTAGTCTTTCCTTGGGTAGACCTTTAATGTGTTCATCTTCCTCTACTACTACTAGGGGTAAGGCTGAACTGCAGTTTGTCAAAGCCTGAACTGCTTTTAGAAAACCCAGGACTGTAACATTCTTTACCTGGCAACCCTGGTCTCCTTTCCGCACATTTACATGACTCACAAGCGAGTGACTCACATCTAAGAAGCGTGGGGTACAAATCCATTTAAATGTAGTCACAGGGCCTTTCCGCACAGGCTCCAAAAACAGATTTAGAGCCTGTTTGGGGAGGGATTAAGATGTGGCTTCTGAAAAGGGAATGGAATTAGGGACCCTTTTAGGATGCCGCATCCTCATGTTGGTGTGCAAATCTGGTTTCTCAAACCGTTTTGCCACCAAAATCCTACCCAGATGTAAGACCAGAAAAATTAGGTCTTACATCTGGCTTTTCCTCTGAAACCATTTCAGAAGCAAATGCTTCTGCAATGGCAGGGGAAAGAGTCGGACTGCCGGTGCATGCCTAGCTGTCAAAGAGGGAGAGGACAATGGAAGGCCGCGGCGCATGCATGCGCAGTGGACACCAGGCCTCCCGCTGCCAGAAGCCACCAGGCAGGGACAAGGTAAGGACCGGATCGCCCACCGGCCTTCGTGATTGGCTCCATCGGAGCCAGGCATCATGAGGCCGGCAGCCAGCTTCCCTGTCCTCCCCCTCGCAAGAGAAGGGGCAACCAGTGTTTGCTGTTATCAAGTGAGACAGTGACTGTTACAAACTTTTTAACCCTCAAGCTTAAGCTTCTATCACCCCCTGAGCTATGGTGCTAAAAGCCTGGTAGTCAATGAAAGCTGAGCTCTAGTTTTACTACAAGTATCCTGTGGCAAAATGAGGCACAACCACATTCAAATCCCCAGTACTGAGTTCATATTAAAGACCCTAATGTAGTATTTGGTTTTGTTTATATAAATATATATAGGCATACATATATAATATATATATAGGCATATATATGATTTCATGTCAACTCTCAACAATATGGTTTTTTTTTTAAGCATGACTCATACTTTGTGAACATTTGTTTCAACCCTCAGGGAGTCAATTAGTGTGAGCTACAATTTGAAACCCAAACATCTAATGTTCCATTTAATTTTCATGGCCACACGGAGCTCTGTGCACTAATTACCTCTGATCTGCCTTAAATAAGTGAATTATTCATCACTAAACTGCTCTCTTTCATAGTTCTGTGTCACAGCAAAAACGTTTAGTCCTTCTCTCTCTTTTCACTTGTTTTTTAACCTCCTTGAACTTGTGCCAAGCATTTGTAGATTTGCCTCTAAAAACCTCTCGTTAATCAAAGCAATTAATGGCTGGGGTTTACTTCCTGAAGATGTTTAGAGGATTAGATTGATAATTAGGTAGAGGGCTTCCTTATGCTAAAAAAAGAGGGAGAATGGCAGGGGAGAGAGGAACATCAGCAGGACAGCACAGCAAGTTGATGACCTTGAGTGGAAGACAAAAATAAAATGATGGGGTTTTAATTATTTAACTGTGAACAGTGTTGAAAGTCTTGGAACTCCCTGTCCAACTGAACCAAGCAGCATGACGTTGGCTGGTGATGGGAATTTTTTACATCCGAGGACTCTAGGGGTCAATACAATAGATAATGAAGAGCATTTGAGTTTCTTTGCATCACAGAGATTTTTCTGAGATACACACTGTGAAGACCACGGTCCTTTTACAGCCCAAAGGGAATAAACCATGCGGTTTTGCTTTTTTTTTTTTTTAACCAAGCTTCCACAGCTTGGGGAAGTAGGGGGCCGGGTTCCCACCCTACGGGAGGATCAGCTGACTTTCCTATCCAATCTAATGCTGAGGAGGGACCCATATGAAAGGGTGAGACACACAGAGAGCATTGTGGGTAGATTATAGCAGGAAAGAAAAGGGGAGCTAGCAAAACCTTCTGTCAGCCATTCACCACATGCACTTCACTAATGGAGTGGATAAGGGAAAGACTGGAATCTCTTAGGAGAGGCAGGAGGCTGCTCTCTAGCTGCTGTGTTTCTGGGCTGGAAACTAAGCAGCGGGGACTACTGCAGACAGGATTGTCTTGCAGGCCAGCAAGGGCTGAGACCTAGAGAAGTAGTCAGCTGCTGTATGGGAAAGCAGGGATCATTGCTTAGGCAAGGAGCTGCTTAGGAAGGAACAGAGGCTTAATTTGAACTATTGGGCCTAGGATTATTTTGCAACCGGAACTTATTAAGATTGTACTAGAAACCTTGCAGCCAAATAAGCTGACAAGAGAGTCAAGGGCTACATTTACATTTATTACTTGAACTGAGGCTGAATTAAGCTATTTGGTTTTTGCTATTTGCTTTGTTTATATTACTTATTGCTGTATATAATAAATACTTAATTTGGTTTATATCTACAGCTTGGTGATTATTCCGGATAGCAGTTCAAGTGGGGTGCATTTTCAAGTTAACTTTGCACCAGGGTGCCCTGTACTACTCAGCATTTGGGTGTTCCTTGACATTGGGATGTTGGGGCACTACGCTTAGGCGGGTGACCAGTGTCTTGGTGACAGGGAGTTATCGCAAACACTGACTAGAGATGTAAAAGTTTGAACCTTAGGACCTTTCTCCATGGGCCCTCAATCCAGATTAAGCCCCCCGCATAGTAAGGATCTAGGTCTGATAGATCCACACATTAATATGGATCTACTGTAGATAGCCACACACCCCACTGGTCTCCCCTCTCTGCTAGGGATGTGCCTGAATATTCGAAACTTTGAAAACTTGATCAGATTTGATCCAATTCGGACATTCTAACTTGAATGTCTCTCAATTCAAATTTAACATTCGGATGAATTTTTTGAATCTTTTGAATCATTTCTACAAATAATTCGGACATTTGTATGTGTATGGATATGTACACATAACATACATATCCATATGTATCCGTATGCATTTGTATGGATACATACAAGACAAAAACAGGGTGCATGCAGGATAAAAATGGGATGCATACAGATGCATACGGATGTGTCTAGACACATTCAAATGCTGTCGATGTTCATATCTTTTAATACAAATAAAAAAATTGTATGGGAAAATTAATTGCTCTGTAGAACTAATTGGACCAAGAACAAAAGAAAACTTGATTCCTACTGGATGCCCAGAGACGTATCTTGAAAGTCTGTCCTGCTAGAATTAAAAAAAGAAAGAAAGAAAATGAGTGTAAATAACTGTAAACAAAGGAAACTTCATCAGCATTGAGCACATAACCTACAGTTTCAGATGCTTCTGTAGGCTCTTTGGGGTAGTGCATTTGAATTTCAGCAATATCAGGTGGGTGTGAAGCCAGGTTGTGAGAAACCACTCAGAGATTGTGCATCTCAGCCCAGCCCACTTTCACTACTCATGCACAGAATCATATGGATCTGAGAAAGAACCCAACTGCATTGCAAGAAGGGAGCTTCAGCAAAACCACCTTCCCCCAGTGCTACTGCAATGACAAAGACAAGGGGCCTATTTGCACTACAGTTGGTAGTGCATGATTAGTGAACGTCTGGTGAAGAGCATTTGCACTTTGAGGAAGCTTCTACAGCTTCCAAGCGTACACCACCTCACCAGAAGTTCACTAATTGTTAATTAGGTGTGGAGCATGAAATCATGCTCCACACCATAACCAACATTTACCAGAACTTACCTGAAGCACCCAGCGGCTTGACCATCCACACCTCTTCTGGTGCTCCAGAGTCATCTGAGATGCCGCACAAGTGCACTGGGACCCCAGACAACCATATATGTGACTGTGCATGCTCAGAGCATCAGCGTCATCATGACTACGGTGTGGATTCACATGCAGTCATGGAGGGCACTTCAGCCAAAATGGTGGTGCCTTATATGCTTGGCACTGTCCAGGTTGCTGAAGTCTTTTCACTCCTTGCCAATGCTGGTCAATATAATGGTGGTACTAACCCACATGGAGAAAAATCTACAGCTGACCCTTCTCTTCTGGCTGTATATTTTTCCTGCCACTGACCAGAAGATGTGACATCACAAGGACATCTGACCTGCTTGGCCCCAGCCTTGCTCCAATCACCTCCCTAGATGCTGCCTGGATGTCATTTACCCCACGCCCCTTCTTTGGCTGTATAAACACCCCTGGCAAGATTAAAACACTCTCTTGATTTCCTCCTGACTCCTGTCTCCAGCCTCTTTATTTCCTTCCCCCATTTTCCAGTCTATTTGGGTCAGCCATCATGGCTGCTCTCCAGGATCGAGCTGGTTGAAGCCTAGGAAAATCTCTCAGAACAAAGCCGGTGTGTTGCAGCAGCTCCCCAGATGTTGCCAAGAACTTCCCTGAGCCAATTGGTGGATCACGTAACTGGAACATGATAATCGTTCCCATCCCTCTGTGGGAGGATGAAAGCTCAATGAGTGCAGGATCATGAGCTCCCTGAACTCTTCAAGTTCTTTCATGGTGCCCTTATGGCTCCAGGTGGATCCTACCACAATGACAACAGGAAAATGGAGATAATGCACTTGTCCCTGTGTGTAAGTTCTGGGAGTTCTTTGATTTATTAATAATTATTCCTTCAGGTCTCGGAGGAAGGTTGTTTCTGTCATTTTCTTGGGATTGTATAAAGACAAGGTTTTATATATCTTAGAAAAACAACTCCAGTATGTATTTAGGCAATCAGGATGGCCCAACATGCACTAGGATGGTGACTCCATCCCAGAGTATCCTTGAGTGTGATCACCTCTGGCTGTGGAGCAGTAAAAACTGTTTCACAACTTTACTGTTTAAATTTGAATGTGTAAACCTTCTATTTGAGTCCGAATGTCCACATCTGATCTAATTCAATCAAATTTCAAATGTTTAGAATATTGATGCACATCCTACTGCACAGTCATGCACCATTTTGTGATCTCTATAGCTATGAGCCAGCAAATAGTAGAATTTGCCACAGCCACAGCCACTGCTATGGAAATGCAGACAGTCCTGGATGGACTGTCTACACAACAAAGAGCTCCTGGTACTTTGGGGATTATATCAGCCTTTGTAGTGTGAACACCAGCCATCATCTCCAAAACTGACTTTTGTGGGATACTATGCCGCAGAAGTTAAGTGTGAAAAAGCTTTCACACTTTGTTGGGTCTATTGTTCCTTATTCCCAGGGATAGGTAAAAAATGTTTCTTTGGAAGCAGGAGAGATTATTGTCTAGAAGTGTATAGACAAATCTATGGACGACAGATGTATCAATGGCTACTAGAACGAATGCCTAGGTGCATCTTTCAGGCTGGGAGGGGGAACTGGGGCACTTCTAAAGCCATCTGCTGGGACTCGAGAGCAGGAGAAGGTCTGTCCTTGTCTCTGCTTGAGATGCCCATGAGCATTTGGTGGGCCACTGTGTGCGACAGGATGCTGGACTAGATGGGCTGTGGCCTGATCCAGCAAGGTTTCTCTTATGTTCTTATGTTCTTATCCCAAATACCTTCAACCAAAACTAGCAGAATCAGTGCTTATGAATGACAGGAGTTCTAGTTTATCTGTTCATATTCATTCCTTCTTAGATGATGATGATGATGATTAATTTTCAAGGTATATTGCATGGCATACTTGGATAGTTAATAGGGAAAGCTTTAGTACTGCTGAAGACTGCCAATGAACAATTGCACACAGCCCCTGGATAGCTTTTCCCATGGTTAAAACTAGTCCAAGTTACAAGGTTTTTCTCCTTTTTAACCTAATTAATTGCTATTCCCTAGTCTATTAAAATACTAATTGAAATAAAGCAGAAGGTACTTAAACTTCTGTCATAGAAGAAGAAAAATGGGCTTGATAATTACCTCAGGATCATCAAAGAATCCAAGAACTGCTCTCTTGAATGCAGATATAGTTCAGTTCCTAGGGAAATAAGTGGTATCATAACCTCCTTTTAAATAAATAAATAAAGCAGAACGGAACTGAAAGGTTCTTTCTGAAATCTTAAAACAAAGGTTATCTGTGAAAATCTGTAATGTGCTGCTTTTCAAGTTGGTGCAAATCTTTTATGACTTCTTTCTTTCTTTCTTTCTTTCTTTCTTTCTTTCTTTCTTTCTTTCTTTCTTTCTTTCTTTCTTTCTTTCTTTCTTTCTTTCTTTCTTTCTAACAGAGCCAGAGAAAGTGCTGATGGTAGCACAATATGCTTTTATTTAAGCGCATCTGTAAATGACATATATCATGGATATAACTCACCATATTAAGTAAATAAATATTATGTACAATACAACCAAATATCTGAATGAAGTACCAGCGATTCACCTGCCTGCTGGTGTCATAGACACAACACAGCAAGCCAGTTTCCTGCAATGAAAGATCTGCCAGGGTCATTTTATACATTTTTTAACATGTCTAGGACTGGACACAAGCAATGAATGAAAGAAAATGGGGTGGGGAAGTGAAAGTATCACTCACACTGTCTACCAAGACAGTGCCAAGGTCTGCAGGATAGCAAGGGTTGGATCACTTGCTTCACCTCTCAGAACAGGAAGGCTATTACCCTGGTCTCTCCCTCTACCCCATCTGTGGTGCCCACGTAAATGTTACAGCTTAGAAAGGCAAGATATAGTAAGAGGGAATGTATTTTTAAAGGAGTAGGCATCCACATAGTTAAAAGTGGGATGAAACTGTTTTAACTGAAAAGATAGGTACGTAAGGGGAAAGTTTTATCTCAACTCACTGGAAGGGAGGGGGATAGAATTCCTTGCAGAGAAGTGACCAATCAGATGAAGCGCCAGCCATGCCAGGGGGTATAAAAGTCAGTACCCTGGAACCCTTGGTGGTTCTGTACTGGGATTTCGGGGTGGGAGGTACATGGTGATATGTGCAGCACCCTGAGGGAAAGTTTACCATGTGTAGTTCCAGAGAATAAAACTTAAGTTAATAAGCAGAGCTATCCTTTAGGAAAAGGGGTAGGCAGAGGAGAGTGGGTTTTTCATTGAAACCTTATGTTGAAGTTACCTCATGTCTTATGTGAAGCTTGTGAACAATAAAATTATTATCTGTTTGTTCAAATAAGAGACCAGAGCCTGTTAATCATTCACTCAGAGCTTTTAAAGGGAAGCTGGCAGGGTTTGGGGGCTTCCGTGACTTTAAGGCTGAAAGAGGAGACTGAAGGAAGAGGGGCACCGCTTCACAGTTGGCTGCAGTAAGGAACACTGGACTCCTTACTGAAGCAGAGAAAGAAAAAATGGTGTGCCTTTTCAGCAGGAGAGCCGTTAGGCAGCTAGTTTAACTACTTTTTCTATGCTACCAACAAATAAAAGAGGACACAGGGCAAAGGGAAGCCCAGGAAGTGTTTATTTATTGTCATACACATATAGAGGTGAGACACAGCCCCTGCCTCAGAAGGGGCGCCACACCATCCACCCCCGTACATGCAAGGTGCATACAGATATCAGTTACTTATCCTGCTTTATTTGGATATTTTGGAATAAAGCATGGCTTTCTCGGAATATCTATGCTTCATTCCAGAATATTGAGCTATAAAAGTAACAGATGTTTGGATGCAGCCACACACACTTCTGGCCACAGAAACATTTGAGTTTCTGGCCATGGTCAGGTCTATTTTGGAAAGCATAGTATATGACCTACAGGGAGTACTATAAGATACGTTCCTATCTTCAGTGGAATGGCAGCAGGGAGGAAGAGTAGGAGAGAAGAAGAAGAGGAGGAGGAGGAGGAGGAGGAGAGCTGGCTTTCCTACCCCACTTTTCTCCCCTATTTAAGGGACTCAAAGTGGCTGACAAAGATTTCTATTCTTCTCCCCACAGGAGACAACCTGTATGGTAGGGGGGCTGTGAGAGCTCAGAAGAGAGCTGTGAGTAGCCCAAGGTCACCCAGCTGGCTTTGTGGAGGAGTGTGGAGTCAAACCCAGTACTCCCAGATAAGAGTCCAGCTCCCTGACCACTAGCCCAAAATGCCTAGAGCACAATGAGAGAGCAATCTCCCATTCTGCTGCTAAAGACTTGTATCAAGTGCATACGTCACGATGTGTGCGTCATGGATGTGTGGATGTGTGATCCGCCTGTCCTTTAAGAAGACTTATGCTGCCATCTTCGTGGGTGGGTCATCAAAGATCTGAAAATAATTCATCACATGAAGAAAACCAAAGCTGAAATATCCATCCCAATAAGCTCAAACTCAAAACTGCACCCAACTGTGCCATGTGCTGATGACTGGCCTTGCTGAATCACCATGGCAACAGCCATGGCAACAGCTGGTGCCTGCCATCACATTGCCCCAGTGATCACATTGCCCCAGTGGTCAGCCATATGCAGTGTCTGCATATGGACAAGAATGTAAATACTGTGGCTACATATGTTTTTAGTCGTCCAAAGTTGGCTTTTTTCTCTGCTCTCTTGATACAAATGTATCCCTTGTTAGCAGCCACTTAAATTTATCTCTTGTAGGAGAAATCAAGCCTTTGCCTTCTTGATTGGGGCTCTACCATTGTGGGCGTAGCAAGGTAAGGGGGGGACTTTGCAGCTGTGAGATCCCACCCACATCTGGAGCAGGCATTGATCAGAAGGAGATCTCCGCCCCAAATAGTCTGGGAGTGTTTCCATTGGGGTGGGGAAGCAGACATGGCTCCAAAAGTGGGGGGAGTTCAGTTTTCTTCAGGACCTTTTTCCTCTGGATTTTCGCAGAATAGTCCTCGTAAAATCTGGGAATAAAAAATTGAATGGGAATGCTGGATACTGAGTCTGGATTCTATTCAGATTTATAGAAAATTAAACGGGAACTCTGGATACCGAATTCAGATCCGATTTGGATGTAAATGTCTATGGGAATGCACCCTGATTTTTCTTTGTCTCAATAGCTGCCAGAATCTGAACTTTCATTTCAAAAGTCTGAGTTCATTCCATTCTGGTGTAATGTACATTGAAGACCAATGTGGTACATTCATGCCAAAATTTGGAGCACAGAAACTTTCACGTGGTCTCAGGAGACGTGTAAAATTACAATGGAATATGGGCTTAGCAAACAAGGTGAAGAAAGAATTTGGACTGATTTGGGAACTTAGCTATTAAATCATATTAAGACCAGAAAGGACTGAGAAGAAATGAAAAGGATAATGAGAAAGTTCTAAAAATAAATAGAAAAATAATACTTGAACAATAGACCAATAGGGGAGGGAGGAAGTGGGGAAACATATAAATAAACTGAATTTCTGTGGGGGGGGG